>JAKSZP010001679.1:0-93838 GCA_022478985.1 Massospora cicadina | reverse complement strand
GACTAGTTCCAAATCATCCAAGTATATAATTGTTGCCATCGATCATTTGACCCAATGGGTGGAGGCCAGGGCTATTAGCGACTTGGGCGCAGTCACCACTACCAAGTTTATTATGGAGTGTGTTATACAGCGGAGCAGCTGCCTGCAGTTCATCCTGATGGACAATGGAACCAACTTTACTTTGCATATCCTGCTGAAGTTAAATGAGTTGATGGCAATTAGCGGGGTTTTGACCACCCCCTATCATCCAGAATCAAATGGGATGGTGGAGCGAGTTAACAGAACCCTAGTGAACATACTTCGCAAATTGATAATGGACCAGCCCTCAGAATGGAGTTCTCTTCTACCTACTGCTGTTTACTTATAAAATCAACAATCATTCTGCCACTGGTAAGAGTCCCTTTCAACTGCTGTATGGTCAACATCCGGCTCTGCCTGCCTTTCTATATTCATGTGTAGAGGACACTGGTGGTGTGAATCCTCAGCGATATCTGAGGCAACTCATGGATACATTGATCAAGTTGCAAACGGAAGCCTACTCCACCAGTTTGGCTAAGAAAATTTGTGACCAGGCAGCTGACCAGAAGCGCTGGAGTGGACTTTCATTATTTGCTGTAGAAGATTATGTTTTATTACATGACCAGCATGGATTTGGACAAAAAAATAAGCTCTCTGACATTTGGGTTGGCCCATTTGAGATTATTGAGAAGACTGGCATGGATGTCTACACAATTAAGGAACCTGCTGGGAGTCAGATTATCAACTGAGTCCATGCAAAGCTCCTTTGTGCATACAAACAGTAAGAGCCTATCATCCAGTCAAAGGGGGGTAATGTTGGAAAGTTGATATGACTGGACGATACACTACCCATATCAGTGGATCAAAGGGGAATCAAGATGAGTCTTGAGATTTACAAAAAAGGGATACATGAATTATAATCAAGCAAAAGGAGAACATTTGGCAAATTGAGAGAAATTATTCCAAGATTCAAAATGAATGAGAGCAACTAAAAAAGGAAGAAGAATTGAAGATTACTAAGCTGAGGATGCATCTAGCTGGGGAATCAAGGTATAAAAAACCTGATGAAAGATTAAAAGGGGATAGTCTTTTACAAGGAAAAGATAGCGCAGGAAGGTCTTCAAGATATTTAAAATAAAGGTAGAAATAAGGGGCGATAGCTCCATATATATTATGAAAGTTTTATTAAAAAAATTGGCAATCCTCATATCATTCAATTTGGTTTCTCAGTGGCTAATACCCTGTGCAAATCCAACTCTTCAACAGCAGACCCAGATACTTAGAAATTTACACATGCATTCAATCATATCAGGATCAAGAAAGGCCAGAGGTGGCTAACCGCGTTCTGTACCCAAAAAGGAATCTTCCATTTTGGGTTATGCCCTTTGGGCTTAAAATGCACCTGCTATCTTTCAACGCCATATTGATGTGGCTTTGGTGGATGTTAGGATTTTGCCCATATTTCCAGCATGCTAGATTACCAGGAATCGCTAGGAGAATTTTCCTTAAGGCGAGGTGAATTGGAAATCAGCTGACCCAGATTTTGGAGTAGCTACGTTTGGGAGATTTTGGGACACTGCGTGGTTGTATCCATCAGGGACTGATCTGTATAAATACTTAAGATCTCGTCAGGTGGAGTTGCTAACAAATTAGGGGCATCTGAGAGTGATTAAATATCATGTTTACCAATTGGGATCGGTCAGGTTTCATCACCAACTGATTGGGAATGTAAGTAGTAAGTTGTGAGGCGAGTTATGCCACCTGCAATTAGCAAATCGATCAGTTGGTTCATGACCTGCTTTAATGAGTAATAAGTCCCATTACCTAAGCAGGTCGCTAGCCAAATATGGTTGGTTCACTTGGATTGAGAGGGAAATATTAGGGACACATTTTCTAACTCTTTCTGTTTAGGTCTCAAGAATTTCCAACAATGGAATCTTAGCTAGGATGAGGAAGACCATCGCTGCTAAGACGGGTATGGGTGATTCAATGGAAACGGCTGCCATTTCATTAAGAATGTGTCAACTGAGGGTTAGATGACTGAATCCCCACTATAAATTCCCTAGAATTTACTTATAATAAAAATAAGTTATCATCTATTATATAGTTTTAAAATAGTAAACTTTATCAGCTTTCAATTGTTCTATTCTTTCTCAGGGACCTTATTGCTGTGTGCAATGATTGTAGACTCTTAGAGAAAAGAGTAAAGATCTGAGCGGAGATCTAGAGAAGAAGGAGAAACAATAGGGGATTGCTGCCAACTGTGTGTCAAACTGGAAAGACTGTCATCAGGGAATCTCATAAAAAATTGGGTTGGACAGAACAAGGGAACTAATCCCTATATCAAGAAATCTCAAGTATTAAAAGCAGGAATACTGGCTGAGTGTTGGGCCAAGATATAAGAATTCCACTCAACTACAGATAATAGTCGTCATACCATTATCAACTGATAATATCAAATAATATACAACATGGACAAATTGCACAATAACTGAACCTGTGCAGTAATAAGTTTATAGGGGTTATTGACTAATAGTAACTAAACCTATAACCCTTTACAAATTGGTGCTCACTACAGGGGTGTAGTTGAGTAGAAGAACTTAGAAGGATGTCATATAAAGATGAGTTACAAAAACTATGGATGTAGTTAGCCACCATAAATCAGAATGCCCTAAACTCAGCGGATCATTAAGAATTTGCAGTCTTGAAAGATTGAGTCACCAAGATGGAGGAAGGGATCAATAATGTTGTTAGTTTTGGGATTGAGTTACTTGGGAAAGTAACTGTGTTATAGAAAGAAGGGGACCTAAATTAAGTGGTCTTATATCTGAAAATGGAGTGAGAAGCGGATTGCATTCATTTAAGAAATTTCAGCGCTGATATAGAGCGACTGATCAAACAGGTCAAGGAACTTAAAACTTACAAATGCATTTGTGAGCCAATTGTGGCAAGCGATGCCAAAGAAAGAAGTCCTCATACAATAATTGGGAAGCTGAATACCCCAAGAAACATGTCACCCACTTTTTCTGCCAATTTGGAGATGACACCTGAAGTCACTCCCCAAGTGAGCCAAGTCAGCCAAACCTAGAGAATAAGATAGAGATAACTTAGAGGAATTTGAGGCAACACTAAAATTGCTGATGTTCCATCAAGATGATGACCCAGCATTTTTACAACTGTTTAAGATGACCATGTATGGCTATGGTGATCATCAAAGAGCTTTGATAACCAAGCATTGACTAAACTTTAACTGTCAGAACTTAATGTTACCCCACATGGAGGGGGACAACTGGTCATATGCGGAGGACAAGGCAGCCATCATTAAAGAATTCAGGAGTCCAACGCACATGTTGAAGTGCAAATAGGAGTTTATGGGAATTTAGTTCCATAAAGACAAATCTTTAGCAAGCTTTGCGGATTAGTTCTACCAGAAGTCGCAAATCCTGGTTGGAGCAAAGGTACTGGACAACTTTGATGCCAGAATCGCCTTACAAGTGGTCCTTTGGCCCTATTGCAATTTGCACCGCATGATGTCTTCCATGTTCACAATGTAAATAACTACCTCTCAAATTGTAGATAATTTGTGAAATTTTGGAGTAACCTTTGATGCCCCAAACAGAAGTTTCAAATCCAATCTGGTGCACAATTTGAATCCTATGAATGGGAACAAAGGTGCTAAAGAGACAAACAACTGAACTGTGCCAGGGAATAAGCCTGAAGAATTCAGACGGATTAATAGAAAGAAAAGGTCTGCTACCAATGTGGCAGGAAAGGACACTTCGCCATGCATTGTAAGAAGCTGAAGGATCAAATTAACGTGGTCCAAGTGAAAGAATTGGCTGCCATTAAGGAATCAGGAAAAGGGCACACAGCCTAGATGGGGAACAGTCTAGAGCTTTAGAGAAGCCTGTTCCTCCTGACATCATGAATGAGGAAATTGATATCAGTGATCTGTTCATGGTCAAAGATGTACAGGATAAATTGTATCAAGTGGTCAATTTAGATGTAAATGCAGTGACCAGATCTGAAGCAAAGAAAATTGACCCCAAGATAATCAAGGAATTTTCTCAGCTGTACACCTGACAACTGGTAGATAAGATTTGAGCCACCAACAACCCTGAAGAATTGTCTGAAGTCTGATTTGATGAGGCCAATTTGTCGATCCCCCTCAGTGCAATAAAGGAATAATTTTCTTATGTATTTGCACAAATTATTAACACCCTCAATTCAGCTAATAACTCCATTATACACTCAGTAAACACTATATTACAATACTCCAAGTATACATATATAGACATACAAGTGAATCAAGTTTAGGTGAGAGCAATTGTTGAAAGCGGAGCACCCATCAACATTACCTCAACCAAGCGGTGAAGAGGATGAAGATCTCAGCAGGACTTGGAACATAAGAAGGAGTATGGGTCAGCTGGGCCAATAACCACCATCTCCTGTGGAGCGTATAGCACTTTGCCACTATGATTTGGGTCCTTGGTGGTATCTGCGCCAGTGATAGTTTTGGCAAACCAAAACTATGATAACCTGATCAGAATGGAGTTTCTGCGGAAGTACGGAGTTAAATGTAACTTTGAGGATTATATGTTGGATATATTAGGTCAGACGTTATCATTGGTATATCAGAAGGATGGTGAAGCTCCACTGAATAGGAGAAACAACTTTATCAATTTAATATACAATGACAGCATTGTCTCAATTTTGATATCAAATAGTTGATCATAAGTGACAAGAAATGACAACAGAAATCCTAGAGAACTAGGGAATTCCACTAAGGATCAATATTGAGAAGACCCTAATGCCAGGATTTCAGATGATAGTTGACATGGGGTTGACATTATAGATACCTAGCTGTTGTATGGGGAGGTCAGAAGCCCCTGGAAGAAGTCCAGAGTAGAGCCTTGTGTGGCTCCTGGGATAAGAATGCTGGGCCATAGAGAAATTTGAGTTCTCCTGTCGAATTTAAGTGTAAACCTGATGAAAATTAGGAAGAATCAGATCATCAAATTTGTTCATCTAATCCCAATGGCTGATTTGAGGAGATTCCACAATTTTGGGACTCTCAATGAGATGGGATTACTGGTTGGGGTAACTAAGAGTATCAACATATTGGTTGATTGAGAGCAACTCGCTGATCTGATGAAAGGCCAGTAAGAGGAGGCGCTCAAATTGTTCAAAAACTATCAGAAAGTATTCGCTCAGGACAACCACAATTTGGGATGCACAAGAGATGTGATCCACAAGGTCCACACCGGGGAAAATTTGACAATCAAGATGAGACCAATTCAATGGTCAAAAAACAGCCAAATTAGTAGTGGAAGATGAATTCAGCAAACTAGTGAAGCATGGGCTTCTGATTCCATCGTTGAGTCCCTGGGCGAGTTCAGCTCTATTTGTGAAGAAAAAGGATGGCTCCAATCAGGTGGTGATCAACTACCAAAAGCTGAATAAGATTATAAAGGAGGATTCATATCCTCTACCAAGGATCAACGATGTGCTAGATTGTTTAGGAGAAGCAAAGTATTTTTCTGTGATGGATCTGATCTCACAACATTGGAAGATCGAATTACCAAAGGAAGACCAAGAAAAATGTGCAATTATTATAGTGCAGGGGCTATACCAACTGATGAGGATGTCCCAGGGTCTATGCAATGCGCCTGCAACGTTCCAGAGGGCCATGGGCGCTATACTGAGCAACTTGAAGCTATTGTGCATCCTGGTATACTTGGATGATATCAATGTGTTCAGTAGGACGTTTACTGATCACCTAAACCACTTGGAAGAAGTATTCAAGAGATTGTCCATGGCTAACCTGAAGATTAAGCTGAGGAAGTGTCACTTCTTCATAAGAGAGTTGGAATATCTGGGATTTGTGATCAGCTCTAGTGGATTGCAGCCGCAAGCCCAGAAGAAAGAAGCCATAGAACAGATGGCTGTGCCAAAAAGTGTCTGAGAAATCCAAGTGTTCCTTGGGATGGTCAGATAATACAGAAGACCTATTTGGGACTTCTCCTGAATAGCCAAGCCCTTATTCCATCTGTTGAAGGATCTGAAAGAAAGGATTCATATGGAATAAAGAAGCGCAGGAATCCTTTGATAAGCTACGCCAGTACCTAAAAGATTCTCCAATTTTGAAATATCCAAATTTTGATTGAGAGTTCATTATACAAACTGATTCTTTGTTAATGGCAATTGGCACCATACTAAGCCAAGTAGATGAACTTGGGGACGAATATCTGGTGGCGTATGTAAGCTGGACACTTTCAGCTGCTGAGAGGAACTACACTGTAACTGAGAATGAATTTCTTGAGGTTACTTACACCTTTAAGCATTTTTGGGTATATCTCCACAGAATGCACTTTAAAGTGGTGACGGACCACTCCTCATTGCGTTAACTCCACAATTTGAGAGAACCAGAAGGATGACTGGCCTGATGAGCACTAAAACTACAGGCTAACAATTATGAGATTGTTCACTGAGCGGGGCTTCTCACTAGAATGCAGATGGCTTATCACGGTTAACAATGGTCCAGATGGTATACCTGCAGACAGATGAGTTATTCCAGATAACGGTTGATGGAGAAATTGGGAATGAGCCCTGAAAAATCCAAGGTGTGCTTTAAAAAGCAATGGAAAACATCAAAACCATGGATAAACAAGTGTTTAAGATGATTAATGGGAAGTGGTTATTTTTCATGAAGCCATCATAAAGAGCAGCTATCATTCAAGCCACTCATAAGGTTATTGGGCATAGAGGCCTGAGAAAAATGACCAATCATATTTGCCTGTACTACTATGAGTCAATAAACTATGATGTCGCCAACTATCTAGCTTGTTGTGTGGAGTGCCAGCTGCACAAGCCACATTAGAATACAACTGGATACTGACTGATCCACCCAGGATTTGACTGGAATATGGTGTCCATCAATGTAATTGGACCATTGACAAGGAACACAGGGGGAGTCAAGCACATGATAGTTGCTATCAACCATCTGACAAGATGGGTCAAGATGAAGGCTCTGGCAAAATTAGACGCTATCAGCACCATGAAGTTCAACCTGGATCAAGTAGTATATCAACATGGATGCCCACAGGTCCTACTTAGCGATAATAGGACAAACTTCACATCTTATGTGATCCTGCATCTGAATGAGATAATGGGGATTAGAGGAGTCATGTCTGTACCCTACTGGCTGGAGACAAACGTTTAAGTATAATGAGATAATGAAATGCTGGCTGTGACGCTGAGGAAGCTGGTCACTGGAAGAACTTCCATATGGGGATTGTACCTGTTTTTGGTGACGTTCGCCTACAATATCAGTCATCATATGGTGACAAGAAAAACGCCGTTTAATTTGCTATACAGTAGTAAGGCCATGTTGCCACCAACTTTATATTCAATGGTGGAACCAACATCAGGGATGAGTGCCAAAAAGTACTTGAACCAACTGACAAATATCCTGATTGATATGCAATCACAAGAAAATAATAAAACCTTGAAGAAAAGGATACAAGTGTAATTGATGGATAATAGGAGCCAACTGGCCTTAACAGAATATTGAATAGGCAAAAGAGTGGCCTATTGCGATATGCATGGTTTCAGAAGAAGAAACAAACCGGATGCATTGTGGTTGGGTCCATTTGAAATTTATTGCCAAGACGGTGACTTCTGCCTACTCCATCAAGAATCTCTAATATGAAAGAGTTTTAGATAAAGTCCATGCTAAGTACTTGAAGTGATGGATCAATGAAAAAAACAGTAGAGTTCCTGAAGGACCAATGAACAATTAAGTTGTTCATGTCCTGATGATTAGGTCAAGTCTGAAAAAAGGACCTCTGAACCAATCTAGATGGTTAAGTCCGAAAAAAGGACCTCTTGACCATAGAAAACTGGTAGGTTAAGTACCTAGGACCCAGTTTGGGGGAAAAATAAAGAAAGATGGACCACTGAACTGAAACAAGGTCAAGTCCCATGGAAAAAAGAAGAATAAAGATAAAAGATTGATATTGTTATTGAAAAAAGATTATAAAACCGCATAGAAAAAACCAATATATTCTATAAGTTTTATTTTTTGTTGATTATCCTCAATTTGGAGATGATTCCGCCTATTTTACCTCTTTGGGAGGGAGGATATGTCACTTTATGAATGATATGCTCATCATAATCTATGTGAGATCAGATGCTAGCAAGGGCTAGATCTACACGAAACCAAGTTATATGAGTGGATGCAGATCCCTGTGAGAAAGCGACTAGGGGATAGAAATTGAAATGTCCAAAGAAGCCAATTGTGAAACTCCAGAACAGGGAGGAAAGCAACAGTATAGAAAGATTCAGTCAGCAAATAACCCCAAATAATACCAATAAGGTACTGGAGCTGGAAGGTTAGTCTTGAGCGTCTGACAACAGACTTCATCAAGAACACCAGACATATGGGCTGGAAGAAAACAAGGGATGCTTGATGGGGGTTGCTAAATTATGCCCCCTACTAAAGCCATCAGTGGAAGATACTGATGGGAAGCGCTGGAGACAAGATAGTTATGCAGGGAGCAAGTGCCATCCTGTAAGCAGAGACTATGGGCTTCTCAGAATCTGAAGCTGAAGGAACAATGAAACCCAAGAGAGGCTGAAAGCTTTGTGGACCAACTTTGAAGAGCTTGGCCAGCAAAGCAAAGAGCATAAGTGGTGATATCCCAATCTAGGATGTTTACAAGATTCGAGGGATTCAGCGCTAGGGATAAAGCCTCAGTGACTTGGGCCTGTAGTTTGGTGTAAGGGAGTTTGAAATGAATACTGTTTCTGATGGTGAGCTCAGTAGCCAAGACATCGGGTTTGTAGTGTTGTCCAGGTCAGAAGAGGAACTAAGGAAGCAAGTCTGACTCAGCAAGAAAGGAGTGATCAAGAGTAAAAGGCATAATATCAGGAGCATCCAAAATGATGTTCAGCGCATCTGCAAAAGGAGCCAGATCCAGAAAAGTTTCAAAATCCAACTCTGGAATTGACAACAGAGGAAGAATAATCTAAGAGTTGTTCAAAATAATTTCAAGCCTGGTTTCAGAAGAATTGGTTACAATTTGGTAAATTGATGGAAGGACTAGTCACTGGTGCCAGACTAGGCGTATGAGTCCTGGAAGGACCATAGAAAAGGTTCCGTCACGCATCTCAATTCATCTGCTGGAATAGCCAAAGATCTTGATCAGACAAACTATTTAGTAGCTGTTGATACCGCGACTTGAAATTTGACATATGAGCTGGATGAAAAGGGGATGTTGGAATTATATGGAAGTTGCCATTATGCACTCTACAATCCATTAAGCTCCAATTTCGGAGTAATTAATCTCAAAATTAATGGGATAAGCTCTCCAAGAGAAGAAGTAAGAATGACATGAGCCAAGAGTAACTAGAGAAAAATAACAAGGGCGAGCATAAATAAGCATCTTTAATTGGGCTGCAAAACAAACATTGATGGCGAGAGTCTCCTGTCTAGGATGGGGAGAAAATCAGGAATTTGAGGACACAGGACCTAGAATCCTGAATATGACAGTGGGTCATATGCCCTGATGGGGGGAAAACTGGATCCCAGGACTAATATTATCATGAGTAAATTGATCAGTCCAGCATGACAGTATATCTTGAGTACCACGCTCTGAGTAGGTGGTAGCAATGAGGAAGAGGAAGAGAGCCACATGTTGAAGGTCATTCCGAGCAGCATTGAGTATTGATGATTGTACTCCACTTGAGCCAATAAAGTATTTGACTGAATATCTGAAGTGGTGGTCTCATGCCCCAGTCATTTTCTTGCTGGAAATCTAGGCAAGAGTTGGGATGTGTTAAAGATTTTTGTCCATATTCCCAGCCTGCTGGATTACCAGGAATCGCTAGGGGATAATTCCCTAAAGTGAAGTGAATCAGAAATTGGTTGGCCCGAATTTTGGAGTAACTATGTTTGGGGATTTTGGGATATTTTCCTTGTTGTATCCATCAGGGACTGATCCAGATGAATACTTAAGATCTTGGTGGGAGGAGTTGCTGATGAAATAGTGGCATCCAATAGTGATTAACTATCAGGTGTACTGATTGGGATCAGTCAGGTCTCATCACAAACTGATTATAAATTTAAGGAGTAAGTTGCGAGGTGAGTGATGCCGCCTGCAACTGCAAATCGATCAGTTGGCTCATGACCTGCCTTAATGGGTAATAAGTCCCATTACCTAAGCAGGTCGCTAGCCAAATATGGTTGGTTCACTTGGATTGAGAGGGAAATATTAGGGACACGTTTTCTGACTCTTTCTGTTTAGGTCTCAAGAATTTCCAACAATGGAATCTTAGCTAGGATGAGGAAGACCATCGCTGCTGAGACGGGTATGGGTGATTCAATGGAAACGGCTGCCATTTCATTAAGGATGTGTCAACTGAGGGTTAGATGACTGAATCCCCACTATAAATTCCCTAGAATTTACTTATAATAAAAATAAGTTATCATCTATTATATAGTTTTAAAATAGTAAACTTTATCAGCTTTCAATTGTTCTATTCTTTCTCAGGGACCTTATTGCTGTGTGCAATAATTGTAGACTCTTAGAGAAAAGAGTAAAGATCTGATCAGGGATCTAGAGAAGAAGGAGAAACAATAGGGGATTGCTGCCAACTGTGTGTCAAACTGGAAAGACTGTCATCAGGGAATCTCAGAAAAGACTAGGTTGTACAGAACAAGGGAACTAATCCCTATATCAAGACATCTCAAGTATTTCAAGCAGGAATACTGGCTGAGTGTTGAGCCAAGATATAAGAATTCCACTCAACTACAGATAATAGTCGTCATACCATTATCAACTGATAATATCAAATAATATACAACATGGACAAATTGCACAATAACTGAACTTGTGCAGCAATAAGTTTATAGGGGTTATTGACCAATAGTAACCAAACTTATAAATTTTTACAGTGGACCTGATGGGTGTTTACATGGTGGCATACATGGATGTTATTCTGGTGTTTTTCCCTATGCTAGAGTCCCATGCTATACACCTGCAGCAAGTAATGAAGAGTTTAAGGGCAGCCAACCTTACGCTGAAAATAAATAAGTGTGAGCTTTTTAAGTCCCATGTCAGCTTCCTGGGAAACGTCATGTTTGACCAAGGCCACATGATAACTTGAGACAAGGAGAAGGCAATTAACGAGTGGCCCCCCAACTTTAATCAAGGAATTGAGGAGTTTTTGGGGACGTGTACATCCCTTAAGAAATTTATGCCAAAACTTTCTGAGGTGGCGGCTCCCCTGTATAAGGCGAGTGGAGCTAGAGTGCTTCAATGGCCCCCCAATTTTCAGGATGAATTCAAAGCTATAAAGTGCACCCTTTTGTTCACGCCCATCCTTTACTATGTAGATCCAGAAAAAGAGTTCATTGTGGCTACTAATGCCTCCAACTTTGCCATAATAGCTTCCATATTACAAGTAGGCGAGGATGGAATAGAGAATTTGGTGGGATACTTTTACAGAAAAATGTCTCTACCAGAGTTAAACTACGCCTTTTATGCAAAGAGTTATTGGCAATGGTCGAGGCGCTTACCTACTGGCGTCATCATTTTCCTGGCTCATCCCAACCATTTTCATTTTTACAGATCACTATGACTTGTTGTACTACCGCGCACCTCATGTCCTGACCCCATGTCAAACCCGCTGGCATGAACCCTGGCCTAATTTTGTTCTCCTATGAGTTTAAAAGTTCAAGGATAATGGTTTGGCAGATGCTTTTAGTTAAAACCCTGCGTTAGCTCCAGATCCTAAGGAGTTAGAGCTTCACACTACCCACTTAATGATTACGCTAGGTAAGATTGTGTCTCAACATCCCTTTCTCATGGACCACAGGCCAGCGCTTGCACTTCTGGAAAATGCGAGGAATATAATATGCTCAAAAGGTACACCTTTCACTGCCTATCTTTTCAAGTATACTATGGTCCTTACCAAATAGCAAGTTAAATCAGGAGGGCATTACTGGGGAATACTATTTTAAGGAAGAGATGGTGTGGGTTCAGGGACGCCTATGGGTTTTTGCTGAACTACTTTGCCTGGAAATCATCCAAGACCATCATGACTGAATCACCGTTGGCCATCCTGAGAAGGCGAAGACTCTGGAGCTAATTTGCCTCACTCACAATTGGAAGGGGTTAGCTGCGCAGGTGGCCAGGTATTGTAAGTAGTGTATGGTTTGCAACCAAATGAAGCCAAATTGCCAGCCAATAGTGGGGTTGTTGGTACTAGTTCAAAAGGCTGAAGGGCCTTGGACTTCTTTATTGGCGGAATTTATTGTGGAATTACCTGTATCTAATGGCTACAACGTTATCATGGTAACGGTGGACCATTTTACAAGGTTCGCTCACTTTGTTTCCTGCAGAACCACAGTAACTGCAGCTGAGATGGGTAGGCTTTTCATTTTTCATGTGTTTGCTCTTCACGGGGTCCCTGTAAGGAGAGTGTCTGTAACTCACCCGTTACCAGAGAAGTTGTGTGGGATGCACAGACACTGCTAGGGAACTAGTTGTTATCAAGGTGACAAAAAGTGCACCTCTGAGGATTCTAGAACAGAAGTGAGCCAGGAAAAGGGCGTACAACGCGGTGTATAGTAGTAGAAAACTAATAAACACCAAGACTTGGTTGGACTTCAAAGGTAAGTCCATAACCAAGTGGAGATTGGTGCAGGAGTGCTTAGATGCCTCAATATGGAGGGGACCAAGGCTGTACAGCAGTGCACCAGATTTTTTTTAGATATTTTTGTAAGATCCAAAATGACCAGCGTTGTTGGAGATCTTCATGAGGAGGTCCACGCATAGGTTTGCCCAAAGAACCATTAAAAAAACGTAAAGGATAACTGGGGATGCTTATTAGGGAGTTGACTAACAAGGAGCATTGGTCTCATAGAAACATAATCAAACTATGGGGGTGAATCGTCAATTGGGGGAAATGGTGCTAAGCCTAAGGGGAGCCAATAAGGCACCCTACCATTGGCCAGGGTACTGTAGTTTGAGATCAACTGATTTGAGTTGTGAATTTCAGGCAAAGCTGACCTAACACGCAATTTTAAAAATTGAGCGGGTTTCAAAACCCCATTCAACAGGCAACCATATCAAACTATCGTTATTTGTGATATAGCTGAAGCGTTTTAAAAAACCTTGCTGTAACGCAGGTCCAATCATCACGCATCTCCCAGGACCAACATGGGCATATTTCGTCTGAATCAGCGTTAGTCCAGGGTGTGTTTGAGGTCAGGGAGACCTGCCAATTTAACATTTTTGGACTCCTGACAACCAGCTTTATCCTTACAATTTTTAACTCTCAATCATGTCAGTAAGCCATGACAGTCCCTAAGAAATAATTAGCGATTGTGGGCTTCAGCTTACCTTTGTATTTTGAAAAGTTGTGTAAGACTCTTCAGATTCGCCCTGCCATCTGACTGCCTATCAAAAATTTGATGGGAAGTTTTTAACAGTGAACCAGTGCTTGGAATGGTTCCTGCGGTGTTATACTGCCGCAGATCATTCAGATTTGGTTTCTCACCTTCCCATTGCCCATTTTATCTATAACAACATTCAACATGCCTCTATTGATTGTTCCCCATTTTTTCCAACCATTGTTTAACCTCACCTTTGACATGGAGCCCAGCTGTGGATCCAAAGTCGATGTGGTGGAGGAATTTGCTAAGACTATCAGGAAAGTAACCAGGGGTTTCCACAAATTTGGAGGTAACAATGCAAGTTTATAAAGAGACCACCAATGGAAAGAGATGGGTAGGTTTTGCATACAATGAAGGGGATCTCGTGATGCTTAATGCTCAAAACATCCCTATCAAGCAGCCATGTAAAAGCTGGGACCAAAGAGGATTGGGCCTTACCCCATTGTCAGAAAGGTGAGAAACGCCTCATACCAGTTGAATCTCCCCCTCATTATGGATCTTTTCAGTCTTTCATTAAATTAAGCTGACGTTATTTGAGGGACCCACCGAGAGACCCCAGAAGCTTATCTCATGGATGGGATGCCAGAGTGGAAAGTAGAGGAGATTTTTATCTCTTGTTGGGTAAGAAAAGGGCTTGAGTATCTTGTATCCTGGAATGGATTTGATGCAACAGAAAACAGTTGGGTACCAGAACGTGACTATGCCCATTCCCAGGATCTGATCAAAGTTTTCCACAAGCATTTCCCTGAGGCTGCAGGACCTAAGTCACAGCAAACCATTGCCGCTATGAAGTTGTCCCCAGCCCACAATAACTTTTCCCTGGCGAAAGCCCCTGGAGAGGTGGACCCTCAAAAGAATGAAGGGTAATGTCATGGACTAATAACATGATTAAGATAACTAACTTTAAGGACAAAGCTGCATGTCAGGAGGCCAAAATATGAAGTTGGCAGGCCTTCATGACCTTAAGCATACCCTGGACCAACGCTGAGTACAGGCAAAAATGCTAAGGTTGATCTGGGAATGTGCATGATTCTTGGCCTGGCGTTAAGGCCAGGACGTTAAAGTGCACCAGCTACATTCTCAATACCAACAATTTGTTACAGTTGCTTGAGGAATAGGGTTTTAAAACCCATTCCAAAATTAATATTACCAAATTTGGGTCAAGTATAATTGCAATTCATAACTTGAGTTTGGTCAATTTTGAGTTACAGGATCCAGGATGATGATAGCATGCGCCAATTGGTGCACTTAAGCTTAGCACCACTTCTGCTGATTGAAAACTCTACCCCCATTGTTTAAGTATGTTTCCCTGAGACCAACTTTCCTCATTGGTTGACTTCATGAATAAATTTTCCATTAAGTTTACATTTTTTAAATATGGTTCCTTGGGTAAAAAAGTACATGGACCTCTTTGAGGTGGTCTCCAACAACTTTGTCCACTTCATTTTATCCAAATTAACTACAATGTCCAGTGTACCTTTAAGTTACCTGGTCCCCTCCAGATCAAGGCACCCAAGCACCCAAGAATCAATCTCCACTTAGTTATGGATTCCCCTTTGGGGTCCAATTAGGTTCTGTTGTTTTTTGTTATTTACCTTTATACACCTCGCTGTACACCCTCGCCCTGATCCCTTTTGCCTGGCACCCTATGCGGTGCCCTATTTACAATATTACTAATGCCTAGTCCCCTGGCAATGTGGCTGTGCATCCTGCACCACCTCTCTGAGAACGAGAGAGTTACAAACACTCTCTTGACAAGGGTATGCTTTAAGCCATGTAGGCCTCCCAACTTATCCCTTTTTCCTCCTCACTCCCAGCCTTGTTTCTAGAGTCTGTACTCTCAATTATGTCTTGTAACCATGACACATTCTCTTTTAAGATCTAAGGCATTTCTTGAAGTTCAGATGGCAAATTTGGGCTAAATTGAGGTTTGCCAGGGGTTCATCTTCCCTTTATTAACAAAATGTTTCAGAAGTTTCACTGTGATGTTTCACCTGTCACAGCCATTATTAATTCCTCCTCAGAAGGCCTAATTTTCTTTTATATAGGTGGCATCTCCTGATGCCTGCCTTCTCTCTCAAGCTCACTTGAGGGTAAGAAAGGGTCTATCCCAACGGTTTACTTAGGTATTTTTGTTACAATTCTTACCAAGACTTCTGTTTCACAACATGCTGCAAAACCTTAGCAGAAGGTAGTCTAGCCATCTTAGTAATGGATAATGATCCATAATCAGATGTCAGATTGGGCTCAATGCCAGAAAATCCTGAAACGTCACTTTAAATGAAAACTTCATATATACAAGTGGGCCATTTGAAAGCTTTTGCAGGTCTAGCCACAGAACGAAGTCTGTGTATCACATCACCCCTATGAATCCTTGGCTGACCCACCATGATTTGCCAAACTCAGTAGAATGAGTTAGAGTTAAGTCTCCAATATGACAGACATTATGCTGCTAAAGAAGGTACTGTGGGTATATACCTTCTGTGGTAAGGGTGGAAAAGTACCCATCGCCATTTTTTTGATGGGTAACCCCATCATAGTGGTCTTTTTATGCCAAATAAAGACTTCTATAATAAATTTTCAGCTTAAAGCATTATTGATAAAGAGTATTCTAGTTATTTTCTTCTCTCTGCTATACTTTCTTCCCCCTCAGAGAAGTTTAAAAAAATTTTAGTGGATACTGGGGCCTCAAAAAATTTCTTAATTTAGACCTAACTGACTACCTTGGGTTACGCTACCTACCTGGTGGTATGGTTAGAGCAAGGGCCTCTCAGGGTAATCCCATCTTGAAGGTTAGGGCCTTATTGACTATCAAGGTGGTATTTTCCACTTTGCTTTTTTATTTCTTGGCATCTAAACCCGCTTTACCAAAGTATCTTGAGAGTGGGGTAGTGGCAGAAATTTGTCATCAGATCTATTTTGAAGGAAAATACCTTATCTTTGTCTTTAGATACTAGTCATTATTGAAAGTTCCCATGTCATATAGTAGCACTCTGAGCGACTTGCCACAGTGGTCCAACTTCCATAATCTTAGTCTTGCTTCTGTTGAAGCCCACTCATGAAGCACCCCTACATCCTGTTTAAAGGGGTTGGAGTATTTATTTGATGAAGTTTCAGCTAGTGCCTTACATGATCACTCATATTTTGATTGTGATTTTAACTTACAGTTGACCTGGTTTGCATTTCATCATGATATGACCTTTAACTCTTCAGGAAGGCAGAATTAGAAGTTTAGGTTGCAGAACAACTCAAAAAAGGAGCCATTCTTAGTGTACCTCTCCAGTATGCTCACAAATGCTCTTTGTGGAAAATCAGATGGTACTCTACGTCCTTACATAAATTATGATAACCTGAATAATTTTATCATACCTGATATGCATCCAATCTTTTTAGAGGCACAGATTACTTGCTATGTGAATAAGGCAAGGGTTTTCTCCAGATTTGGATTGCTTAGACACTGTTAAAATCTGGGCACTCGTATGGTTGCTTGCTTCTGACCTTAGATTTCAACTGCACAGATTCGTGGATACTTGCGCTGATTAATATATGAACTGGGGCAATAATAGTATGAAGACTATTATTTTAGTTGATTGCCCAAAAGCCACGTTGAGTGTAATGTCCAATGCTAAACTGGTGCTTCTTCCTCTTGAAGATATTCTGGTACTGGTAGGGAACACTTTCCATAGTCCCTTTTTGCAGAGCCAAGCGGAGACCTGATAAAACCAACCTAAGGATATCTGATACTTGCACTCTTATCCCAAGATTAATGTTATACAGCCAATGTAAAACAATAAAGTTATTATCAAGTTTTCGTCTACTTTTATTAAAGAAATTTGGGGGGTTTTATAGTTGAAATTGACACACAACTTTTCAGATGTCCGCTGGAGTTATTTGTGCTCATATGCTGTTTTTGACCCTGAAGTGTTAGGCACCAAATCTCATCATGTACTGTTGCCTTGAGTTTCTTAGGCAGCGTAATCCTTGGCTGTTTGGAAACCAAACAATTGTTTAGGGACTTGAAACCAACTGTTTTGGCAAATAATGATCCTACTCTCTACTCTGGCATTTGAATTCTTTAGTAGTTTCTGATGGCTCCACGTTTGTTCTGCTCTGAACAATTCTCTATAATTTGACTATTAGGTGTTGTTTCCTCATCAAATTCATACTAAATATCATTGGGGATGATGCCCAATAATAAACTCATCTGTAACTGCTGTTTATGATACTATACAATTTTAACTTAATCATCAAATTTACTGATAATTTAAAAGGTTGGATTATGTAGTCATTGTTAAGTTTTCTATCAATGGTGCAAGCTAAAATGACTTAACAATGATTTCAAGGATAAAAACTCGCTTTTTAAATAAAACTCCTGCTCATATTCAGAAAAAAGATTCTCTGATAATCCTCAATAATAGCCAAGTAGCTCCGGTATGCTCACTGTTCTTAAGTCTACTGGCAACAACAATTACAAGACCTTCTGTCTTCATACAAAATTAGGAAATTATTCCGCTATAATCAGGACTACTTCTTCAACAGGTAACTGAGTATTTCTCTTTGGGAAGTATAAACACACACAACTATCTAATATAGATGTAATGGCAACAGATATGAATATCAGACAGACGACAGATGGACAACAATAATTAATAAACTAAGTAACAGTAGTTATTAATGATCAATATTAAATGGTAAATGATGATGTTTTATTAATCACCAGGCGCCAGTATCATATACCTCTCAGTCATCTCCTGGCTGAACTCATCTATTAGATGAGTTCATTCATATTATGTCAATCCTCTGCTGGTCATGGCAATAATCATGAAATACTCAATTCAATTTAGCCCATGAATTGACTAAAAATTACAATTGTCTCATCCATATTGAAGGCAATTTTACTCTCGTAATTGGGACAATTTTGGTTGCAAACTCAACAATAAAATCTTCCCAATTAGAGCTACATCACAACTTGAAAAATAATATTATATGGGGGATTAGAATATATATGAATGATAAAGATGATGCACCCCTGATTGGGACTTCAGCAGGCCTCTCAATAGTACTAAGCACGCCTTTATTTGGGACAACTATGTTTAAGTGCTTAGTAAATTGATTTCATTAATTGAACCCAAAATTCCGCCTTTATTGAATCAAGATTAGTGCACTAATTTAGGAGGCGCATTTTAGTTAATGCTGTGAGACCACTTTGCATCCAAGTGGACCCATAATTGGCCATAATGAGATTATATCATAGCTACTATTAGTTATGATAAATGGGTCACTTCAGATGCAATCAGAGAAGTTATGAGGTGAATCTGATTTATCAGATTATGCAGATGAATCAGGAAGGATCAAAAAATCCATCAATGGGAGTAATCTATCAGCATTGATGGTTTTCTCAAAGGGTTTAATTTCAAGTCAACCATCAAAATCTAACAGTCATCTCAAATTCCAACTATCCTTCCTCTTAACCAGATTATCAAATGGAAGATAGAACACTTGGGGATGATAGCTGCCTTAGCTTGAGCTCATATTTGGAATTTTATATCTCTATGTCCTCAGCGGAGTGCAGCTCTGTCTGCACTCAATGCCCATATGCTCTGCTTGGTTTTGATGACTTCTTATCCTTGGCTACTATCCATTGTCACCTCTTCTTGAGCATGGTTCCTGTGACATCATGCTGCACTAGTCTCATCTTTGCATCCTTGCTAAGAGATCAACTTGTCCACCTGTACAAATCCCAGGATGGGTCCCAATGGCATCTTGCCATTTAAACTGTACCAACCCCAGGATGGGTTTTTGTGACTCCATAGTCAACCTGTACAGACCCCAGGATGGGTTTCAACATCTCGTTGATAGGGACTATTTCAGCGGATCTAGTTTCAGCCCATCCTGATCCTGCCAAACGCTTGGGACTTCTCACAGTGGACCTAGTTGCAACCTGAAATGGTCCTGCCAAACGCTCAGGACTCATGCACATTATTTTTCCTCTTCTTTTACTCTCATTAGGCGGGAATATCTCTAGATGCATCACTACTCAAATAAAATAAAGTTTGATTTAATAATATTTTTAGCTATACATTTTTATGCATCTTTTTATCTTTTCTTTCATATTTGTATTTTAATTCTTAAGTCCAATACTTTAAGTATTTTATGTAAACTCTATTGATTATGTGACCATCTTTAATATTTTATCATTTAAGCATCATTTGCTGACTTGGTGATAATTTCAAATGGTCTCATCCATAGATGTCCAACTCGTTTTTCCTTTTTTAAATATTTACATCATTATTTGTTGACTCAAACATTCAGATTAACTCTGCCAATAGATCTGTACATGATCTCCTAGACGCACAGATTACCTTGATACGCTTTTCTCAATCCAAATTTGTCAGGATCTGATCCTATCTCTTGTCAATGGATACATTTTTCTCTATCAATTTTTGTCTAGATTTGATCCTATTTCTCAGCAAAATTTGCCAACTCTAACGTTTGATTTATTCGCTGATAGATCTGTAAATGATCCACTACTCGCACAGATTAATATGGTAACGTTTTTTTGTTAAAGTCATCTGGATTTGATCATATTTTTTGACATTCTTTGCCTTTCCATTAATTAACTAATTTAAAATTAACTGACTTCATCCACTATTCTCTGGATTAATCGCCTTTCATTTCTGATCTCATTTAATGACTTGGAACTTCTCATGACAGACAAGTTGCAACACAAGCTGGTCCTGCCAATCCTTTTATTCTAAGCAGATATCTGGTGGAACAGATTCTCTTGCATTGCTAAATAGCCCCACATCTAGACTGCAAGGCCTTTTTCTGAATTTTGGGTAGTTTCATCCTCCTCTTGAGGAAACACAACATTCACAAATTGTCATAATTTCTTCTCCCAATTTTTGGTGGCAAACTATCCCATTGCTCCATTTTTGTAAATGGGTAGTTGATTTATCCTTCCACTTGGATATATTGGGGGTTTTCCCCATAATGATTTGAATTCTTCTGATTAACAACTTTTTTAATAATCAATGGATTTTTTTCTAATTCCACCATAGTTTGATTGTTCTCAGTTGTAATTTCATCATAGAATTTATTAGGTGCATCAAAAGTTGCTCCCAAAAATCTTCAGATGGTCCACCATCTATTAGGTCATTATTTCAGTTACTAGTGCTGCTGCTGTAATCTTAGCAATTTGTGGTAGGGCTGAAGCGCCACCTTCATGACTATGCATGCATCAAAGTCTGTGTAGCACTTTTGCTTCTGCCAAGATCTGGGTTTTTGGTAAACCACTTGGCAAAACTATCCAGGGTCTCATTCTTGCAGAAATTGTATACCCATGAACTCTTGTTTGCAATTTGTCATCCAAATAGGGCTTACAAACTCCAACATAGTTGCTGCTTTTGCTTCTGCATATGACCATTTGTCCCCATTGAAGAGGTGTAGCACCAGATTCTGGAAATTAGTGCTAAGACAGTTCAGTATGGCAACCGCTTTCTGATGGCCCACATAACCAAACATGGTCATCTCAAATAGGCGGAAAAACGCCAGGGCATTATCCTGGTGGAAGTTGGGCAATTTCAGCGTATTTTGAAATTCCTTGGTTACTCCACTCATGGAGATCCTAGCCCAGCTACTTGAGAAGCTATAGTAGTGGCTTCAGAAGTCATTTCTGACACACCAGAAAATGGTTTGGGCATATTTTGGGGCAGAGAGATCTTATCAATTGGAGTTTTGCATGCCTTTTCATTGGCCTCATCCGCTTGTAATTTCTCACAAACATAAATGTGTTTTTCCAATTCCTCAATATGCTTTGTCATTTTCTCCATCTCCTCATGAAACCTTTGGATGTGTTCTCAATCCACTTCCTGTTTGGTTAGAGGAATAAAATTTCTTTACCAAGTTCGCCCTCTTTCCGCTTCAAAGAAGCATCTTTTCAACATACAGGTCATTATTCACCATTACTAATTGTTCAATCATCTCTTCCGCCTTGATCACATGCTCCTCTAAGGTACTAACATCAGCTTAAGATGCTGAGCTAAGCACATTTTGATTGACGCCCTGTAGTTCTGCCAAGAGCTTCTAAAGCTCTTCCTTATAAGACACTGTTGTATAAATAGAATTTTGAAAACTCAACTACCCCCTATAGTGAGCACCAATGTTAAAATCTGGGCACTTGGATGGTTGCTCGCTTCTGGACCTAGATTTCAACTGAACATATTCTTGGATACTTATGTTGATTTATAATATGAATTGGAACAATAATAGTATGAAGCCTATTATTTTAATTGGCTGCCCAAAAGCCACGTTGAGTTAAAAGTCCAATGCTAAACTAGTGCTTCTTCCTCTTGAAGATATTCTGGTACTGGTAGGGAACACTTTCTATAGTCCCTTTTTGCAGAGCCAAGCGGAGACCTGATAAAACCAACCTAAGGATATCTGATACTTGCACTCTTATCCCAAGAGTAATGTTATACAACCAATGTAAAACAATAAAGTTATCAAGTTTTTGTCTACTTTTATTAAAGAAATTTTGGGGGTTTTATAGTTGAAATTTGACACACAACTTTTCAGATGTCCGCTGGAGTTATTTGTGCTCCTCTGCTTTTGACCCTGAAGTGTTATGCAACAAGTCTCATCATTTACTGTTGCCTTGAGTTTCTTAGGCAGCGTAATCCTTTGCTATTTGACAACCAAACAATTGGTATTAGGTACTTGAAGCCAATTGTTTTGGCCAATAATGATCCTACTCTCTACCTCTGGCATATGAACGCTTTGGTAGTTTCTGACGGCTCCCCATTTATTATGCTCTGAATGATTCCCTATGATTTGACTATTGGGTGTTGTTCCCTCATTAAATTCATACTTGATATAATCAGGTATGATGCCTGACAATAATCTCATCTGTAAGCTGCTGTTGCCAATACTATATGGTTATAAATTAGTTGTCAAACTATTAATCAGTTAAAAGGTTGGATTATGTGGTCATCTCAAATTACAACAAATGCTTTCAATCAGATTTGCATCAAAAAGGGCCATGATTGGCTTTTTTAATTCCATGCCTGGAAGTAGAGTTTCCAATTATGGATCATGCCTTTTTGGGCTCAAGAATGCTTTGGCAATTCTACAACGTCATATTGTAACAGCTTTGGGGGAGTTTTTAGATTTATGGGCAGTAACCTACATGGATTACGTTATGGTTTCCCCCAATAAAGCATACCATCCAATCCAACTGAGGCAAGTGATTGAGCAATTTGAGAGCAGCAACCTTGACATTGAAAATAAGTGTGAGCTTCATAAAACCCAGGTCACCTTCCTGGGCAACATCATAATTTACAAAGGCCACTTAATCACTTCAGTTAAGCAAAAGGCAATTCATGATTAGCATCATACTTCAGTTAAAGAGTTGTGAAGCTTTTTGGGGACTTGAACCTTCTTTAAAAGTTCACGCCAAGTCTTTCTGAGGTAGCGGCGCATTTATATAAGGCTAGTGGGACCAAAGTTCTTCAGTGGTACTCTGCATTGAAGGACGCCTTTCAAGCAGTAAAGTTCACCCAGATTCCCAAGTCTATTCTTCACCATGTGGACCCTGAGAGGGATTTTATAGTGGCTATAGATGCTTCGAATTTTGCAATAGCTTCTGCACCCTTACAAGAGGTTGAAGAAGGAGTTGAGTATCATATGGGATATTTTTCTATGAAAAGTCCATAAATTAGTTTAATACACTGTTTATGATAATGATACTAGCGGTATTGTGCACTGGCCTATTAGCGTCATCATCTACATAGCTCTTCCCAGCCATTCCACATTCATACAAATCATTGCTCCTTATCTTACTAAAAGTATCCTCATGTCTTGACCCTGTGGCAAACTTGACAGCATAAACCTTTTCAATTTGTGTTCTGCAAGGAGTTTAGAAAAAGGAAAGGAGCTTGGTGTTGTGAATTTGATATGACTGGACGATAATCCCAAGGTCATCTGGCGAAATGAATGGAATCTTCTGGAATCAAACTGGTAATAGTAATTTAAGCGCTTTGAAATGAGGCGATATTGGATTGTTGGTAAATCGCCTCAAATTGGGCGTTGTGAGATTAATGAATAAAGGATTGATGTAACCAATGAGATACAGCGAATTGAGTTACTAAGCCATGGAAGTAATATCATCCAAAATTATTATGATATAAGCAGGATGATTTGATCAAGGGAAGGGAGGTTTTTAATAGTGAAAGTTAGCAGAATAAGAAGGATCCGCGGTATTATAAATACATTTAATAAAAGAGGTTGTGGGAGCAAGTGCTTCATATTTATTTAAAGTTATTCTGTTGCTTTGAGGGCAGTGATCATCATATCGTTGGTCCCTATTGCTCAGTGGGTTGACCCTGTGCAAAAATCTGCTAGTGTATATATTGAATACCACCAAAAATACAACAGTGGTGCTCACTACAGGGGGCCCATTGATCAATTATAATATGATAAAAACTCAGTTTCCAGCCATGTTGCCTCAAGTTGCCTATGTGGAGCTGAAACTGGCATTAATGCTGTGCTTAAAAATCAAGATGAGCTGCTCCAGGAGGTCTACTGCAATAAGCTGCCCCCATTTGATTGCGACGGGAATATTTATGGGTACTTTAAGTGATTTGAGATTGCAACTGAAGGAGTCTCAGATCAACGAAGAGCAAAACTGTTGATTTCTTCCTTGGATGTCAGAAGTGCTGATTAAGTCATCTGTTATCTTCCAATCAGCTCCTTTATATACCAAGAAGTCAAAGCCATGGTGCTACAGTTGTTTGGTGGAACTGCAAAGATATCACAGCGGAAAGCTGAATTTTTTGCCATTAAGTTTCAGCGGGATGAAACCCTTACCACGTTTGCTGAGCAATTTATGGTGGAAGCTCATGTGCTAATTGGGACTGGAGTTTTATCCAAAGCAGAAGTGTGTATTGCTATGACTTCTGCTGTGAAGCCATACCGTGAGTTACATAACGTTATGGCCACCCTGTTGGATGAAGATGTAACTTTGCTTAAACTTGTTCAGTTTTTTCACCGTATCTCAGCCAACTTCCCTCCACCTAATGCCAAGTGGAGTCCTTCTGCTGCAATAGCTGAATCATCAGATTTGGGAAACACTGGAAGTCCAGTGCAGAATTCACCAGATTATCATCAGAAGTTAAACGTCTGACCCATTCCTGCTTATTGTCCCTGAGCCACCTATTGCCTTAGACCTGTATATGCTGATCACTTCCAGTTTAACTCTCGTCGTGGCTTGTATCACATTAAACAGGGACGTGAGCCCTATGGGGTTAGCTGTTTTAAATGCAGTTGTAAGGAGCATCTGGCACTATGGTACCCTAATCAACTGATCTCTTGTGTACAGCAGGAACAATACAGTCAGGGAAAAGTCAGAGCGGAGTAGAGATGGGAAACTCTATCTTCGCTATACCAAACCAAGACGTCTCACCTGAACCCAAATTAGATTATTCAGCGTAAGTTTCCTTGCACAATGAGTCAGTTTTATATCAGCAGTCAGTTGGAGGGGTGGATACTTTGACACAAGTGCAGTCTGCGGTTGTGGCAGAAGAAGGGTCTCAGTTGCAGGTTGAGCCGTATGCTTGCCAGATGTTTGACCAAGTTTCATCTGAAAAGTTGGAACCTTCCTCTGATTCCCCTTTCTTACAAGCGGTAAGCATCGCTTGTCCAGTCAACTCTATTATCACACAATACCCCAGTATTGGCGAGAGGATTGTGAGTTTTCTTGAGAACAGAGATGCCATGAATGTCTATGTTACAAACAGTCAAGGTGCATCTTACTCTGAATGTACTTACTGTGACCTGGTTGTAGCTAAAACCTGTGTTCGTGCCATCATAGATACAGGTGCCTCTGTCAATATAGTCTTCACCAAGTTGGTGGCCAAATTATCATTAAACCTGGACGTGGACCATCAGGTGGTATATGGAACTGCTGGATCAGATAACACAGTCTCTGAGGGAGCATACAGCGTGCTTTCGTTGCAGTTTGGGTCTATTGTAGTGGTAGCCCCAGCTATAGTGTTACCAAATAGCCATAATTATCTGCTGATTAAACCGCCTTCTTGCAACACCATGGGGCTGTTATTGATATGACAGACCAGTCTTTTGAAATATTGGGTCAGAGGATCCCAATTCACTTCACCTCTAGAGGAGTGCCAAATGATCCGGTGCATATGGGGAATATCAATCTAGCTTATAGTGACGGAGTAGTCCCAGTGCGCTGTCATAAGTTAAAGGGAAAAACCTGGGCCCTTCCGCAACAGATATATGAATATCAAGGGCTGCCACTCCGAGCTGCTGGACCTATATCAACTCCATCCAGGCATCAAGTTATAGTAAACACGGACTTGGTGATAGAAGTTCCAGATGGACTCTATGGGGAAGTTCTGGGCCATATCAGCAGTTGCGGTTTAAGCCTCACGTAGCCCCAGATATTATATTACCAGGGCAAGGGGAGGTCAAAGTTTTGCTTGCAAATTTACAAACGGGACCACTGCAAAAATTTGCCGCCACCTAATAGTGGTATACTTGCACTTTATCCCCATTGAGGAGGTTAGTTTGGTTCATGACTTTGGGTCACTGGAGGAATTTGGTCTGCCTTTCAACCCGCAGCTCAATATAATGGCAGTAGTATCACATAACAAATTAATGGGGCTGTCAGAAACACATAAGGATGTTGCAATCGCTTTATTTCAAAAATATAAAGAGATTTTTGCTGTCGACAACCATGATTTAGGATGCGCGCAGGGGGCGGTTCATAGGCTGGACGATGGAGATCATCCACTCATCAGGTCAAGGCTGATCCGCCAATCAAGGATGGCAGAAGAAGTAGTAACTGAGTAAATCAACAAGCTATTAGCGCAAGGGATGCTTGAACCGTCAAAGAGTCCTTGGGCTTCACCTGTTCTGATTGTTAAAAAGAAGGATGGCACCAACCATGTAGTAATTGACTATTGAAAGCTCAACAGCATCACTAAAAAGGGCTCATATCCCTTACCACAGAACGATGACGCTTTAGATCAGCTAGGGGGAACTCGTTTCTTCTCAGCTATGGACCTGATCTCATGTTATTAGCAAATTGAGTTGCCACCGGTGGAGCAGGAGAAGTGCGCGGTAATCACATCTAAAGGTCTTTTCCAACCAACCTGGATGCCACAAGGGTTGTGTAATGCCCCAGCTACATTTCAACAAGCCATGGATACTATTTTGGGGGACCTAAAACTGTCATATGTCCTTGTATACCTTGAAAACGAACGTTTTCTCCCAAACCTTCTCTGAACACCTTGACCATTTAGAAGCTGTATTCCACTGGCTCGCTGAGGCTAACATGAAGGTTAAATCCTGGAAATGCCACTTCTTTAAGGACCAGCTGGAGTACCTGGGGTTTTGGTTGATGCCACCGGGCTGAGATCTCAACCAGCCAAAGTGGAAGCTATTCAAAAAGTGACTCCACCCACCAGTAAGCGGGATATACAGGTCTTCTTGGGAATGGTTGGATATTATCAGCGCTTCATCCCTAACTTCAGCTGTATTGGGGGCCCACTCTTTGAGTTATTAAGAAAGGACACTATTTTTGAAAGGGCGGAATGTCAGAAACGCGCTTTTGATATGCTTCAAACAGCATTTACCAGTGCGCCAGTGTTAAGCTATCCCAATTTTGAAAAAAGAGTTCATTGTTCAGATGGATGCATCCCTTTCCGCTGTAGGGGCAGTCCTATCCCAAAAGGATGAGAAAGGAGAAGAGCACCCCTAGCATACTGTAGTTGCAGTTTGAACAGCCACAAACGCAATTACACCGTGACTGAGAGGGAGTGCTTGGCAGTGATCTACGCTTATAAGCAATTTCAGGTGTATTTGTTTTATTTAACCGAGGCAAGATGACCAGGGGACAGGCATTACCGAGTATGTGTGGAAAATTAAGATAGATAAAATTGGGCACCCCAGGGTACTCAGGTTACTCCTGTTGCCATTGGGACTGCCAGATATGGGGTTTGGTGCTCTACTTTGAGAGGGTTTCTCCAGCTATGGAGCAGGTGTGGAGGAAGGGGTCTGTGTGGAGGAAACAAAGTGGGAACCACGATTCTATGAGCGCCTGTTGCCTTGGCCTCATATATCCATAGAGCCAGGCTTAGAAGTGCTCCAATAAGTGGATGTGGAACATGTTGATAACCCCATGGATGGTTGCTACCGTGCCCTTGAACGCATCTAAGGCAATGGTGTGGATTGTCCACATTGCAATGGGTATCATTGGGGAGCAAAGGTAGATGGGATTGGTGACTTAATCTGTAGCGCGAGGAGGCTCTTTGAGATAAAAAATTCCTGCTCGTTTTGGAGCTTAAGCAGGAGCGCGACTTCCTGCCATATGGCTTTGGTTGGGGGGCATGTTTCTAGGCGGTGATGTAGGGAGCCCTCCCCTCCACATACTGTGCAGGTTGCGTGGAGGGAATCGGAGCAATCGCCATCCTATAGGTTCTTCTCAGACAGCACCAGGCGTTGGCTCTTACCCTTGGCTGTAGGAGTGGGTGGTGCGTCATTCTCCACACTGCCTTCTGTGTGATTAAGTTGTAGGGAATGTCCAACGCATCTAGTTATTCAATTCTAGCAATGGTTGGGGTCGTGGCAAGCATGTCTTTCTGGGGGTGGTTTTCTGGATTTCTTAATTTGAAGTGGGGGCTGGGTCGTCCCCTTCCCTGCACAGTGCCAGTGTTCTCTACAGTCCATCCCATGCGGCAGATGGCTCTGGAGGATGCATTTGAAGTGAGGGGGGGGTTCCATGCAGGTCCGTTTCAGTAGGGCATTTAGCAAGGTATGATAGTAGTCTGGGTGGGCTATGTGGGTTGGTTAATTTGAGCGCCTGCGCAAAGCTAGTCCTCGCTGTCCTGGACCAGTGTTGTTTCAGGAGGTATGGGGCAAGGATTTCCTTTATCCAGGTACCTAGGATGTGATTGGCATGGCTCTCAAAATATATTATTCCCATGCCTCTGCTTGAGCGTGGGCAAAAGAGTGTTTCCATTCATATGGGAGGATGAGATCTGGGCCACAGCCAGCCCTGGATGAGCGCGCGGATTGAAATTATGAAGGTGGGTGAGAAGGCGATCGCGTGGGCAGGGTACCATAGTATTGGGATAATGAGTGAGTTAGCAACTGTTACTCGCCCCATTAGTCCTGGGGATCTTCCCTTGAGGGAGGCGACGCGGTTGGATACCCGCTGTAGTAGGTTGTTTTCCATTGTCTCATTGGCATATCCCCCTGTTTTTAGCCATACCCAAGGTGGCGGTTAGGAGTGGTGGTGGGAGATGATGCAAAGGGTAAGATGAGTGGGTTTATCCTTTGTATGGGGTTATGAGGTTCTGGTGTTGTAGCCCAGTTGTTAGTGCACTTGCCTAAGAGAATGATTTCTGTTTTCCTTTTGTTGAGCGATGTGTTGCTCACCATGGAGTATTCCTCTAGGGTGCATTCCAGAAGTCGGGCATCATTGTTGTTAGCTATACCTGCCATGCAGTCATCCGCAAAGGCCAGTATCTTAACTGTTGCTGGCCTTGTGCAGTTATGCCCATGAGGCATGAGTCAGTTACGCGGAAGAGTGGATTGAAACTGAAATTATACAGCAGTGGGCTAAGGGGGTCCCCTTGTTTGAGCCCTCTGTGTGGTGTGATCTTGTTAGTTAGGAAGCCAGGGCCACATACAGCCATGGTTGCAGATTCTGTGAGGAGCATCGCCCAGTTTATGAATCTGGGTGGGAGTTTGAAAGCTTGTAGGCATTTCTTTAGGTATGGCCAACTAACGCGGTTGTATGCCTTTTCCTGGTCTAAGAAGATCAGGGCTCCAGTTGCTTTGGACTGACATATGTTTGCAACAGGGTGTATGTTGTTCCAGATTGAGCGCCCTGGTATAAACCCAAAATGGTTAGGTGACAGGACGTTAGAGGCTATTGCGTCTAATCTGGCTGCTAAATTTTTGGTAAAATTTTTGTATCAATATTAGAAAGTGTGATTGGACGCCAGTTGGCCAGGTCCAATTTGTCACCCTTCTTATACAGGGTTATGACATATGATTCATGGCCACCAGGTAGGAGGCGTGTTTCCAGCAAGCACTGGTTCATAGATGCCAATAGGAGGGGGGCAATTTGCTTAAAATATTTTTTGCAAAATTTGTAGGGTATCCCATCAGGCCCTTGCATATTCTATGTGGTGCACCGCGGATTGTATCCCAAAGCTCCTCCCGTGTTATTAGATTTAGTATATTGTAGTCCTGCGGTGTGCTTTGTATTCTGGTGGTACTTATAAATTCTGTGATTTTTGTGGGTCTGTCAGCATATTGCGGTATAATTTGGTGTAATAATGGTGTACTTCCGCCTTGACCTCCTCAGGGTCAGTTACCACAGTGCCATCAGTCTTGCGGACCTGTGTGCATGCGGGCTAGTTGCCGCGGGAGTGGAATTGGTGTAAAAAATATGTCAAACATGTTTCTCCTTCCTTTATGAACTTACCTTTGTTCAATACTTTGATTCTGTGTTGGTGCTCAAAGATGAGGATGTTTAGGCGGGTAGATATTTCCGCCCATTTGCGTCCCCAGTTGGGGCTATAACTGGACCTTGGGGTGTTTAGCTCAAGGTGGTCCAGTTCCGCCAAGGTACGCCTGATTAGCTGTGTCAGCAGTGTACTTACATGATGCAAGATGTCAGGTTTTGTTGATTAGTTCTTTTTTTAAATTTTCTAGGCTACAGTGGGATCCAAAGTGAATGGGGCTGTGAATTCTGGGTTTGTGGCCTCATGTTTGACCCAGTTAAAATATTTCAGGTTTTTATGTTTTCTGGGTGTAGCTTCCTCCAGGGCAACGCCTGTGCATGGGTTCAGGTTGGTGAGAGCTGCACTGAAATGGGTCAGTGGTCAGAAAAATTGACTTTTTTGTTGAAAATTTAAAGATGCTTGATCATTGAGATTGCAGAATGAGGATGGGATCAATGCGGCTCATTGATATGAGTGCTCCCTCACATATGTTGGGCCATGTCATGTGGGGAAGGAGTGGTGATCTGGGGGGAGGGCATCCTGTAGGCCAAGGGATGCCTTCATTGTGCGGAATTCGATGTGCCTCAGTGGGTATCCCCTGGGGTTAGGCCATTGGTCCATGTCAAGGTTATCCCAGCAGTTAAAGTCACCCAACAGGATAGTATCTGGTGGGAGGGTGAGTGTTGGAACAGTTTTGAGAAATTGTTTTCTCTCAGCTGCAGTGCATGGTGCATAGATGCATGCTATTGAGATTGTTTCCTCTTGGCATGTGATCATTGCTATTAGGATGTGGCCATGAAGGTATGACGAGGAGTTTGTAATTTTTAATTTTTTGTTATTTTGGACGATCACCCCACAGTGAGATGTCCACACCAAAATGGGATGGTGAGACCCTGGCTGACCAGGATCCTTCTTCCCCCTGTAGACAGTGGGTTTTTAGGATGGTCAAGATGTCTACAAGGGGTTTTTGCAGGAAGTCCAGCTTTTTGGCTTGGGACATTTGAGCCCTGGCTCCCGCAACGTTTGACGTCCCTATTGACACTGAGGTGCCTGCAGTGCCTCAGGAGCGGTTGGGAGGGCCCTCTGGCCCTAACCCACCATGGCTCATTTTAGCCATGCTCCACATCTTTACTCCAACTCTCTCAGTGACAATGTCAGTTCCCTTGTTCTGACCCAATTTTTCGTGAAAATTGCGGTTTTTGGAATTTGCATTATCTTTTCCTGCATGTGTCTCATGATGGTTCAATGCAGGGTGCTGATTGGATTCTGTGATTTTAGGGTTCAAATTTGGAGAATTGTGCACCGCATTTTCGCCCATATTGCAGCTAAATTGTTCCTCAAAGTGTGCATGATTGATGTCGCTTGGTGACTCAATCAATTTGCTGTGAAACTTTTCAACCTGGGCATATTGTTCTGGTTGGTTGGCTTGGTGTATATCTGCTATGTCCTCTTGAATTTGTCTGGGGTCAATGGATGATTCTGCATATGCTGCCGCCTCAGCTGCTGCCTACTTGCAGGATTTTTGTGTTGCTTTGTGTTGGTTATGTGTAACTGGGTCCATGATGGATTAAAGTCCATCTTCACCCCAGCGGAATGGGTGGTGGCCATCAGTCATTCTGGCGAAGTTTTCGTTACTTTTGTCCATGGATTCCTCATAGTAGTCTGCTTCCATTAAGCCCTCCTTCACGGGGCATGCGTGCTCCTTGTGTCCCAATGAACTGCAGCGGTTGCATATAGGTAGTGCATGTTATGGTGTGATTCAGAATGCGGTTGACTGTTCCCCATCTGCAAAGTAAAACTCTGCTCTGCAAGGATTCTTAATAGATCATCTTCCACTTTGTGGAGCAGGTTGATAACAGTGATAGCTTTGCCTGTGCACAGGGTTGGCATCAGGCGAAATCATTGTAGTTCAATTTGCACAATTTCTCTGTAGGCTACGAGCCCTTTGCGGAGCTCCTCCTTGATTACCTTATGGGGAAGGTTGGTAGGGAGCGAGTTGAAGGAGATGAACAAAGTTTTTGCTTTGTTCCATCTGGTGCGCGTGGTGCGCACTATTCTTTTGCCCTCAGGAAGGGTAATTTTTAGAAGACTTTTGCTGCAGCATCTGCTTCTTCAGCTGTTTTGAAACTAATATCGATCCAGCCACAGCCCATGTTATTGGTGGTAACATATACCGCGTGGTGGAAAAGGGAGGGCTGTTCCTCACATGTTTTCTCCCACAGGGCTGGGGACTCATCCCCAAGGAAGAGTCAAAGCCCATGTTCCACCTTTGAAAGGGGTTGGTTACACTGGATGTACATGTATTGATCTTTTTTGTAGCAAATACCATAAACCTGGACATTGTCTGAGTTTGTGGTTTCTTGGCGGCTTGGGTTCCTGGTCCCCCTCCAGGGCGTTTCTTGCCCTTGGGTGCACCGTTTTGTGCACCTCTTGATGCAACACTCGCCCAGATTGTATTAGATTTATTAAAATCACCCATCTCTCCTGTGTGATTATCAAAAATTGCTGTTTGAATCAAATTGTAGTAACTAAATTGATTATTACAGGAAAGAAATATTTCACTTTCAGGTGTATTTTCATGGGATAAAATTCAAAGTTGTAACAGATCATGCCTTGCTATGCGGTTACAAAATCTGAAAGAACTGGAAGGGCGTCTAGCCCAATGGGCTTTTAAATTGCAGGCATACAGTTTTGAAATTCTTCACTGACCTGGAGCAAAACACCAGAATGCTGATTGTTTATCAAGATAATCTACAATTGCAGTTACCACAGATCTGAGTGATATCCTGTTCAATAAGAGCTTAGTGGCAAGTATGACAATGAATTACTCCCGGTCATCAAGGTTTTGGATGGAATAAGAGCCAATATGTTTCAGAAAAATGTGGAATTATATAAGCGGATAGGGAACACTACCATGAACATCCCAAGACCTTCCACCCGCCCAACTATTATTATGAGTGCACACCGAGCAGTTAAACATGGAGGAGTGCATAAACCATGGAATTACTGCGGCCTTAGTATTACTGGGAAAGCATGAACTTCAATATTCTTGATACTATCTCCTCCTGTCACCAATGCCAAGTAGAAAAGCCGTTCTGCCAGAAGACTTCATACTGGTTAGTGAAGCTGCACTTTGCCAGGCACACCGTTTCAATTGATGTGGTGGGTCCCTTGCCAACAGGGGCAAACCGGTGCAAATACATCCTGGTAGCAATTGACCACTTGACCAGGTGGGTTGAGTCGTGATCAATACAATATTTGGGGGTGCTAACAGTGGCCAAGTTTGTTTTGGAGTGTATAATTTAGTGACACAGTTGTCCCCAATTCATCCTTACTGATAACAGGACAAACTTCACTTCACACATTCTACCTAAGCTAAATGAGATGATGGCCATCTGAGGGGTTCTAACAACTCTGTATCACCCTGAGTCCAACGAGTTGGTTTAACGGGCTAATGGGACTCTGGTGAAATCCTCCAGAAGTTGGTTACTGATAGGCCCTCCAATTGGAGTACCCTCCTTTCCACTGCAGTGTTTGCCTACAATATTAGCTACCATTATGCCACAGGAAAAAGCCCATTCCAATTTCTGTATGGATGAATCCTGCGTTGCCTGCACTCCTATATGCTTGTGTGGAGGACACTGGCGGAATGAATCTGCAGCGCTGTTTGATCACCCTAATGAATACACTGATTAAATTACAAACCAAAGCATATTCATTCAGCTTAGCTAAGAGAATCAAAATCCAGGCTGCCAATCAGATATGATGGAGTGACCTAGCCCAGTTCAAAGATGGAGACATGGTCCTATTCCATGATCAACATGGCTTTGGTTGGAAACATAAGCTGGTCAGTATCTGGATCAGGCCATTCTAAGTCATTGAGAAAACCAGTACAGATGCATATACTATCAAGGACCCTACTAGCGGTTGGATCATTAACCAAGTTCATGCAAAGTTCCTCTGGCCATACAAACAATAGAATCCTTATCATCCAGTCAAGGAGGGGGTAATGTTATTAATTTGATATGACTGGACGATAAGCCTAAGGTCATCTGGCGAAATTAATGGAATCCACTGGAATCAAACTGGTAATGGTAATTTAAGCACTTTAAAATGAGGTGATATTGGATTTTTAGTAAATCACCCCAAATTGGGCGTCCTGAGACTAATGAATGAAGAATTGATGTAAATAATTAGATACAGCGAATTGAGTTACTATGCTGTGTAAGTAATATCATCCAAAATTATTACAATATTAGCAGGATGAGATAATTGAGTGAAGGAGGTTTTTAATAGTGAAAGTTAGAGGGAATTAGAAGGATACGCGGTATTTTAAATCTACTTTTTAAAACACATTCACTCACTCACTGAATGACTGACTGAAATCTGTTACCTTTGAATCTGATAGGGTCAATCTATTTGGGTGAGTGGGTGAGAATTGGCAAATCTTATTGAATCTGAAATTATTGAGCCTGATGGGTTCAATCTGTTTGGGCGAGTGGGTGAGAATTGACAAATAACATTAAATAATTCACTAAATTGCTCACCTGAAGCTAATTGAGTCAGATAAGTTTAATCTATTTTGGTGAGTGGGTGAGAATTGGCAAATATAAAATCTGAAACTATCTATTATGATAAGTTCAATCTATCTGGGTGAGTGGGTGAGAATTGGCGAACATTATCTAATAAATAACTAATTGCTCACCTGAAACTCAACAAAAATCAGTATTAGAATTTAAGTAGATTAAGTAGTTAGGATAATCAGCTCACCAGCCACTTGGGCAACAGCGAAGCTGTTAGTCTGAGTGGCTCGAGAGTAGTGCTGGCACAGCCTATAGGCTACAATGTGAGCTTATCATCTGATAAACTTTAAATACTGTAGTGAAGCATGGGTATCTGAATGTTAGGTTTATAAAATTTAAAAACCTGCCTAATTTGGTTCACCTAATCAATAAAATACTTTTGGTAAGTTAAGTAGAAGTTGATTTAGTAGTTTGGAAGATATGTCACATGCTCAATGATTTTAAGTATAAAGAGATGTTTTGGGTAGCAGGTTGATGTTATTTGATTGATTTGATAGGCTTATTTTGTTTGGCAAGTGGTTGATGGCTTTTGTTTGAATTGATAGGACACAGTTTAGCCTTAAGGGGTGATAAATTTTAATTTTATTCGAGGTGGGCTGACCCAGGGACAATACCACACCAATTAATGGGAAATTGAATGAATGGGAAAGGATGATAAAATTTCAGAAAACCTCCATGCATGGCGTATGATAGGCCAGGAACACCATGAACCGCCTTTGCTATTTTCTAACTCAGTTCAGGACATTGGTGCACAACATCAACAGTCATAATTGTCCCTTACTCAAAGTTCCTTTACCAGAATCGAACTTGGGGAGGCAGCAGTAGAGGTCCCTATTCTACCACTGGGGTATCCTCCCCTGCCTTCAGGGGTGATTAGTTATTGGTCGTTTTAATAATTTCAGTTAGGTTTTCCTAAGTGGTTGGTGTTTTTTGGTTGATTCAATTGAGCAATTAGATTTGGCTGAGTGGTTTTGTTTGTCTATAATATAAAATTTAAATTAATAGATTGAAAATTTTTAATTTCATAGACACCGTAGTGAAACATGGGTAAATGGCTACTACATTTAATAAAAGAGGTTGTGGGAGAAAGTGCTCCATATTTATTTAAAGTTATTCTGTTGTTTTGAGGGCAGCGATCATCATATTGTTGGTCCATATTGCTCAGTGGGTTAACCCTGTGCAAAAATCCGCCAGCGTATATATTGAATACCACCAAAAATACAACACTTGGTTTGACTGACTCTCTGAGTCAAAACCCTGTTTTAGCACCTGATCCCAAAGAGGTGAGTTTCATAACACCTGCTTGGTGATTACACCTAGTAAAATAGCATCTAAACAACTCTCCACCATAGCATGTGTACCCATTCTTTATTCAATGTAAAACTTGGAGGAGTATGGTATGTTTTTAAAGGTTGTCCATCCCAGTCACTATCATTAGAATATGCTATGGTCCTTGCCAAACGCAAGTTGAATCAGGAGGATCTGTCCAAGGGGTTTATGTAAAGGATGATATGACATGGTTCCAGGGGGCGTTAATGGGCTCCCGCTGAAACTATTTTGTCCGTAAGTAATCAAGGAACACCACGATGGCATAATTGTAGAGCACCCCATAAAGGCAAAGACTTTGGATCTTATCCGCTGTACCTATAACTGGAAGGATTAGTCGCACAGTTGGAAAGGTATTCTATAGAGTACCTGGTCTGCAATGGGTTGAAATCAGGTCGCAGGCCTCTTGCAATGTTATTATATCAGTTCAAAACGCAGCAGGACCCTGGACTTCCCTTTCAGTCAATTTTCTTGTAAAGCTACCCTTGTCTGAGGGGTATGATGCTATCATGTAGTGGTGGACTGGTTTACTAAGTTCTTCCATTTCATTCTAAGTAAATCCACAGAAATGGCGGCGCAGCTGGCTAAGTTATTTGTTTCCCACATGATTTCCTCCATGGGTGCCCCATGAGTTTATTAACAACCGTGGGCCCCAGTTTAAATCTATTTAAGACTGTTGTTCAAAACTCTTCATATTCATCCAAGCCGCTCTACTGCCTACCACCCCCAATTATATGGCAAGACAGAAAGAGTGAACCAGTGCCTTAAACAGTTTCTTGGTGTTAGACTGCAGATGACCATTCTGATTGGGCTTATTATCTTCCCAAGGCCAATTTAGGTAAAACAAAGCCCAGCATGCTTTCAGTGGGTGATCTCCCTTATTTGCCAACTATGTTTCTAAACCTTCTTTTAACGTGGAACCCAGCGGAATGTCCAAGGTGGAAGAAGTGGTGAACTTTGCCAAGTTCATCACGAAAGTACACTAAGAGGTCAACACCAATTTGGATTCTTTCATGAAGATCTATAATTAGAATGAAGATGGTAAAAGATGGGAGGCCATCATACAAGGAAGAAGAATTCATGATTCTGGATTCCAGAAAAATTCAATCAAGAAGACATGCAGAAAACTGGGCCAAAGAGAATAGGACCTTACCGCATTGTCAGAAAGATGGGTCATGCCTCATAATAGTTGGACATTTCCCATTTTTGGATCTTTGTGGTGTTCCATGAGAGCAAACTGACCTTGTTTAAAGAGTTCCCTACCTAAGACTCTGGAAGCATACCTTTTGGGGGGACCCTAGAGTGGGATGCAGAGAAGTTTGTAGCCTCCCATTTTGTAAAAAGGTGACGGGAGTACTTGGTGTTGTGGACTGGGTTTGATGTGGTGGAGAATATCTAGGTGCCTTTACACAACTGCATCCATGCGCATGACCTCTTTGACGCCTCTTATGAACAGTTCCTGGAGGTGGAAGGACCCAAGTCTAAGACAGGTATTGTCGCTATAAAACTGGCCCCTGCTTATAAGAACTTTTCCCTGGTTGAAGCCCCTGGAGGAGGGGTGGAGCCCAAAAAGATGAGAGTAAGTCATGAATAATTGATATCATTGATGTTACAGATTGCAAAAATAAGGCTGAGCTTGATGAGGCCAAGAGGACCAAGTTGATTGATCTGCCTGACTTGAAGCACACCCTGGACCAACGGTGGATAAGGGCAAGATATGCCCAGTTGGTTCTGGGGTGCGCGTGATGGCCAAATGAACATTACATCCAAAGCAATGACTTGCACCAGCTATATTGAAATTATGAAGGGTTATTATTCTAAATCAGAGAATGGGGCTTTGAGTTCTGTTTAGTTATAGTATTGCTAAATATGGTAAAATTTAACTTCAGGTAATCACTTAAGTGTGAGATAACTTGAGCTATAGTATGACATTGGATGGAAAAATGCATTTATCAAACAGACTGGGCACAATGCCTCACCTGAAGGAAGAGGATTTCCCCCCCCAAATTGTTTAAAAGTGATTCTTTACAACCAACCTTCTTCAATAGTTGGCTATCTTAATAAAACCTTCATTATTTTTCATTTGTTAAATGGTCCCTTTCATTGACCTTTTTGTGGAACTCCTCAAAAGGTACCAAATAATAAAGGTCATTTTGTTTTATCTAAACTATCCACTTATTCTCTTTCCCTTCTGGAAAAGCATAATTGACTCCAGATAGAGGTACTGAAGGACCTAAATTCATATCTGCATTTGTTAATAGACTCCTCCCTGGGGTCCACCAAGTCCTCGCATTTTTGATTTATCTCAATTATTTATACAACTATATGTACCCTCACCTTGGGTCCTTTTGGTATTGTCACCATTTTCAGTGCCATCTTCCCTGTGTTATTAGCAAAATGTTCCTGGGTGGTGTGGTGGGTCATTCCCCACCAACTCTCCAGGAATGAGAGAGTTACAGACACTTCTCTTGACATTAAGCATTAACAACTATCAATTTCCATATGACTAATTAAATTAACTGCTTTAACCCCTTTCTTAAGTCTAGGCGTTAGTTCTGTTTTGGGAGTCAAATGGTCAATATGCTTCCCATCATGTCTTAAATCAGGATATTTGACATCAACCTTTCATGAATATTGGCAGGGTTTTAATGATGTAAGAATCAGCTTTGTACATGGTTAATAGTGAATCTAGTTTTTAAAGACTTTATTGAGTATTCATCCTCACGTTTGTAGGTTAAAGTGTATGGCCCATCTTAGATGGGGTCTAATTTCCTACCACAAGGTGCTACACAATTAGATAGTAAAAGACTAAATCTGAAATATCAAAGTGGGTAGAGGTTGGTGAGATGCATTTGCTTCTTGGCCTTCTCTTGTAACCTTCTTGGCTAGATATAACAATGTTTCTGATTAAAGTTATATGATTTTTGAAAATCTTGATAATCAGACTGGCCTGAATGGGATTCACATTTATTTAAATTAAAGCTCATTTGTAGGGGCTCCACTGATTTATTGAGCATTGAGACCAACTTGAATAATGAAATCCTAAATGAGCTAAAGGAAACCAAACTTCTGGAAGAACACGCCAATTCTACTAACAAAGGCACCAAGTCAGTTGGTGAAGATCTTACCATTTGGAGGTCCCTGGAATCGGCCACCCTGGCAAAAAAGAGTCAAATTCAAAGAAAATCTAGGCTACCTGTCACATCATTAAAGAGATCACCTTGCCCTATTCTTTACTGATTATCACAGCAAGTTCCCCTAGGCAAACCCTAATATCTCAGCAGCATATAAATATCTCCAAATTTTGACTAATAAATTTAGCTTCAGATTTCCCTAGTTGTGTTTACTGGCGATTACTTTGCCTGTTTTATATAGAAGACCTTACCTGTTCAAAGCGAACATAGTAGCTTCAATGACGAATTTCCTTTGAGATTTCTTTAGGGAACCTAGTCCTAAAGAAATTCCGCTGGAACCACTTTTGACTAATAGTCAAACAGCCTTCAAAGTCCCTGACCTTCAGAGAGGACAACGAGTTCTTAAAAACTGGTGCTTTCTGCAAGGTCCTTCCAGGGCTCCTGGTGAAGACTTACCTTCAAGTGAACAACTCCAGCGAAAACAGCCCTTCCATTATGGAGAAGAATATAATTTTAACCTAATAGATTGCTATTAATAATCAGAATGTGACGCTACCTCAACTGCAAGAACTTAAGTTCCACGCAACCATGACACTTACTATCTCAGTTCCTAATAAATCCATCTGCCAAATCCAGGATCCTGATGTCGCTCAAACATTTTGAGAGCTTCTAGGCGAAGTTGTAACTTCTGGTGGGAGAATTAGTCATAGCAGCTCTACCCAGACTATTCAAATGCATCAATTTTATTCTCTCAGCAAAGCTTTCAAGCAGTAACATAGGAGTGACCCATATGGATTCAAACCTCCAACAATTTGTACATCCTTTTTTACACCAACACATGCAGCTCCTTGCACTCCACCATTTGAAGATGCAGCGGCAGCTAGGATTGACCCACCAGATTCACTCCCAGCTTCTTGAGTTATTTAACGCCGCCTCTAATTTTGGATGAGATAATTGGGAGGCCATTTTTAATAACCATCAGGAAATCAACAACAACCAGCGCCACCTTTCTCAGATTGACACTGGACTCATCCAATACTTGCAGAATGAAATTGCTAGTGGATGGAACAATTAAACATTGGTATGGATCAAAGAGTGGAGCGCTCATTTTTACCCTCCTAGACCAAATTACTAAAGATCGCCAAGTGACTTATTCTTGACTCATTGATTTGTTTAGCCATGTTCAGCAGCTGAGTGAACAACTTGCAATGATGCATACTTTATAAGCTACAATGCAACATGAGACCCCCAGGGGAACAGGACTCGGTGGAGAAGGGAAATAAGGGCCCCCTGGGCCTGAAGATCCCCAAGGTCTTCCAGGCGCCTCCTCACCTTATGGATCCATCTTCAATGAAGACCACAAAGCTCAAATTAAGGCCCTCAAGTGAAAAGTTGTTATTGGTGGCCTGAGGTGCTGATATAACTATTTAGGGGGAACATCTGGATTTTAATTTAGCTTTCCCCACCTTGTACAGCCATTATGTGAAGATCATGGGCACCTGCTCCAATCTGTTTGCTTTCCAAAACCAAGCCAATAATTACATCAACTGTATGATTACTAAACTTTAAACAATCAAAGCTAAACAGGATTATCTCTCTGAGAAGTTAACCCAACAGCCTGAAGAGATTAAGAGTCTACGCCAACTTTTAAATTCTAAGTCTCCCCTTAAGCATGGCATCAAATGCTACGCCTTATCCAGGATGACATGGATGATAAACGCTGTCAGTTTGTTAGGGCTATCCCACACTGATATAGGCATCACAGAGCCCACTGACTCAGAGCGCCCACTCTCTCCTACCATTCATGTTCTCTCCAAACCCGTTAATATTTTAAACCTACCTTTAAGGTAAAACACGTCCCTGGGGCTGAGACAATCAGTCATACCTCTTTGTTTATGAAGGTGTGATGAGCCAGCTACCAACCAACAAAAGTGCTACAATATACAAACCTGTCTGGATGGCAAGGCACAAGGAATTATGACACTTTATTTTAAGATATGCACCACATAGGCAGCCATTAGGGAGTCCCTAATTAGATTTTGGCAGTAACTTGACCCCTTCTAACTGTAAACAAGCTTTCATGCATATCTACATGAGACGTGGAAAAACCCATATTGAATTTGTGGAATGCTTCTATCATTGAGCACAGATGTTAGCTTCCTGTGACCAGGTTATCTTACATAATTCCACCTTAGCTGTTCTCTCCACTTTTCAACACAGTACCAACCTATTACTCTATTTCCAGAACGCCAAAAGAATGTTTAAATCCATCCTCAACATAAAGGAGTCAATAATGGAATTTCCCAAAACCAAATTACTCCAAGCTCCAAATAAGGGAAATTGACCCAATATCCATGCTATCAGCTACTTTCAGAGATCAAAAGTGCGTCAAGACCCATGATCATATTGCAGAATCTTTGGCCACCAAGAAAGTTCTTGTTGGAAGAAGCAAGCTGTTGAATCTGGAAAAGAGGAGTCATATAAAGCATGAGGCACTCTCTGCTGATGATGCAACATCTCAAACTCAACCTTATCTCACTCCACACGCTGAGTGTTATGTTCTGGAAAACTGACAAATTGGATGTCCCAGATTCCATGATTATAAATAAAGACTTATCTTCCTCTTGCACTGTCTTTTCTGGACTGCTCCCTTCAGGAAACTCCATTTACTTAATCCCCCACTTTGGCACTGAAGTTGTCCAAGCAGAGGTCATTGTCCACAAGTTGAAGATATTGTCCATCATCAACACTGGCTCCCCTGTCAACGCCATTTCTTTTCAGTTGGTTAATGGATAAAAGTTTCACTGGATTAGAATCACTCACTTGTCTATGGAACGATGGGACCACATCATACCCGCTCCCTGGGAGCCTACTCATCCTTGCCTCTTTGATTCAGCTTTCTGGTTGTTACAGCTCCCGCCATCATGTTGTAAAATGATGGTTAGGACTTGCTTATTGGCACCCAGTTCCTATTTGAATTTGATACTCTAATAAGTCACAAGGATTTGCACTTTTATATTTTAGTGTACCGCGTTTCTCTGGTTGTGAAGGACGTTACTAAGGAGAAAGGGAAGAGGAAACCCAAATGTTGCTTACTTGAATACCTGACCCACATTCAATGGCTAGAGTAATGGTTTATTGGACCAAGGACCAAGTTGCTGCCTTCCCAGCACAAAGGCTATGTAATGAAAGCCTGTACATGAACCTGGCCACGTAGTCATACCGCCTAAATTGCAGATACTAGTGGATACTGGTCTCCAAGTTACCATACCGCCATACCACTTGTTGAAGATTCACGGAGAGAGTAATCCAGCCATTTTAAAACCACTTATCTGTCCTATAGTGCTGGATCCCGCTTACCAGGGGCCCTTGACTGTCCTAATGGCCAACTTTACTGATCAACCAATGAAGATAACTTAAAACTGACAAATTGCATATGTATTAATATTGCCTGCCTACCAGATAAATTCCGTCTGAGGATGTGGAGTCCTTTGATACTTAGGAATGGACAAAATTGTTATGACAGACTAAGTTGAGGTGGAAATCAGTGTCAATCTTTACTTCAAACAGCAACAACAGGCTAACGCTCTACTCAAAGAATATGCCAATATATTCTTCCACTGGGTCAGAGGATTTTGTGATGATGAAGGGAGTGCAACATCAAGTGCTGATTGTTGATGCCCCTCCAATTTGCGACCACCTCTATTAGAAGTCTAAAGTTGAGAAAGCCTATGTCACAAAAGAGTTGCAACAGCTATTGAACGCTGGGTTACTAAAACCATCTCAAAGTCCTTGGGCCTCGCTGTTGTTGCTTGTGTGAAAGAAGGATGGAAGGCATCATGTAGTAATGGACTATCAACGTCTGAATGCCATCACCTGGAAGGATAACTACCTGCTACCTAGGATTGATGACTCCTTACGTCTCTAAGCCAAGTCACAATTTTTTCTTCAATGGACCTTTCCAGAGGGTACTGGCAAATAGAGCTTGTGCCAGATGACCAAGAGAAGTGCGCGCTCATAGCAAGTGAGGGCTTATTTAAACCTACTCACATGCACAGTGTCTGTGAAACGCCCCAGACACTTTCCAGCGGGCCATGGACTGCCTATTGGGAGACCTAAAGATGTCATGTGTTATGATATACATGGATGATGTAAATGTTTTTGAGCATGTTTGACCAGCATTTGCCCACTTGATGGAAGTATTTGGACGGCTATTCTCTGCTGCGTTGAAGTTAAAGCCCACCAAATGTCGTCTCTTTCGGACTGAGATGGAATTCCTTGGTCATAAGGTCACCCATGAAGGATTTTCGCCCTTAACTGACAAGGTGATTGCTATCAAGAAGATTACTTGGCCCAGCAGTTTGCGTGACATTCAGGCCTTTCTTGGCATTATTAGGTACTACTGACAATCTATATCACACTTCACCAATCTCACTGAGCCACTAACTTACCTCCTCCATAAAGAAGTCCCTTTCCAATGGGAGGATGCCCAGCAGCAGTCCTTTGATGTCTTAAGAAAAGCCATGACTAAAGCCCCTATTCTGGTACATCCTGAGTTTAATAAACTCTTCATTTTATTCACTTACACTAGCAATGTAGTTGTGGGGCCATTCTGGCTCAACTGGATGCAAGCCAAGTTGATCATCTCATAGCTTACTTTAGTAAGATGTTGATTTGAGCGGAACGCAATTACAGTGTAACCAAACATGAGCGTCTGGTCATGTTATTGGCCATCAAGAATTTCCGTCCTTTTCTGTATGGTAAACATTCTACTGTTGTGACAGACCATGGCTCACTACAGTAATTACAACATATGAAAGACCTGGATGGACAATTGTCCTGATGGGCCCTTAAGCTCCAAAATTATGACTTCTAAATAGTACACTGCACGGGGATGATACACCAAAGTGCTGACAGGTTGTCCTAACTGCCTATCCTGGCTCTTTATGCTTCCAAAGAGGACCGGATCTATGAGCTTATTACAAAACTAGAAGAGTGGAGCCATGATCCAGATACAATGCAACAGTTCTTAAAGCAGATGGCTGCTAAGACTTGAGTCAAAGATGGATTGTTATTTAAGCAAGTTGGGACCTCTTGGCGACCATATGTTCGACCTCTGCTTGTACAAAATCTGCTCTGGAGGATCATGTTGCCGTGGGGTACATAGCAGTGAAGAAAACCCATTGATGGCTGATATACTGCTGCTACAAAAGGAATGATTGAGACAGTCCAGGACGTTGTTGATTCTTGTCTCACTTGCGCAAATCAAAAAATGCCCAATCCTCCATACCAACATCATGTCAGGGGTCCCACAGCCTCATTTTCATAGTTAGCATTGATGTTAATAGGCCCCTGCCTATGGCAATGTATGGTCACCGTTTTATCATTCTCACGGTTGATCACTTTAAAAAATAGGTTGAAGCTATCCCAGTTGTCTCCCCCAATTTCCAAAGTGACTGCATCCTTCTTGCTGAAGCAGGTCTTCAGTCGCCATGGAAGCCCCAAGGTGCTTCTATCTGACAATGCTACCAATTTTGTTTCCAGTGTGGTTGCCAATCTTAACTCTCTGTTAGGCACTGTTATCAATTCAGATGGTATTTTTAGGGTCTGTCAGGTTGTTTGTACAGGTCAAACCCACTGAGCAACAGACAGATGATGTGGGGATTGTCAGTCCTTCAGACACACTTAAAATATACTTAAAAAGAGGGGCAATTGCCCCAACCAATTCTTTATTTTTTTATAAATACAATGATCTTTCGCAGTCCCATTTCTTTTCTACTATCAACAACCTACCTCTATCAATCACCCATCTTGCTTACATACACAGCAACTTTGGGGGATACTGCTCTCATGGCTTGGGCTATTCTATTCCGCCAATTCTCCTCAAATTCAGCTGTTATTCTCTAATCCTCTATCGCCCTAATTGTAGGCGATTTACTTCATATTTGTCAAATGTCAACATCACCTTATCACCTTATATAGAGGCAACCCAATAAAACCCATTATATCCAATAAAAACCTGTTATATCCCAATATTGCCTCATCTTGAGACAATTGAATATTTGTAACTGATATCATTTTTGGCGGATTCCGCCCTAACTGTCCCACGATTATTGTCCAGTCATATCAGAATAGTGACATTACCCCCTCCTTAACTGGACAATAAAATCCTATTGTTTGTAAGGTCAGAGGAACTTTGCTAGTACTTAGATAATGATCCAACCACTTGCAGGATCTTTGATGGTATATTTGTTGACTCCAGTTTTCTCTATAACTTCAAACAGACCAATCCAAATACTAGCCAGCTTGTGTTTCCAGCTGAACCCATGTTGATCATGGAAGAGAACCAAAAACCTTCCTTTAATAGTGCCAGCCCACTACAACATGCCTGATCAGCGGCCTGATTCCAGATCTTCTTGGCTAAGCTGAAGGAATATGCTTCAGTTTGCAGTTTGATCAGAATGTTCTCAAGGTTAGTCAAATAGTTGTGGGGTTCTAGTCCGCCAGTGTCTTCTACACATGAGTAAAGTAACACTGGAAGAGCCAGGTGTCAGCCATGTAGTAATTGGAAGGGGCTCTTTCTCATGGCGGAATAGTAACTAATATTATAGGTGAAAACAGCAGTGGAAAGGAGAGAGCTTCAAATGGAAGGTCGATCCATTACTAATTTTTGTAGTATGTTCAGAGTTCCATTCACCCATTTGACCATTCCATTGGACTCAGGGTGGTATGGGTTCATCAGAACCCCATGGATTCCCATAAGCTTGCTAAGTTTTGGTAGGATGTGCAAGGTGAATTTGGTTCTGTTATCAGTAAGAATAAACTGAGGGCAGCCGTGCCACTGAATAATGCATTCCATCACAAACCTGGCCACAGTAACCGCCCCAAGTCTTGTACTGCCCTCACTTCAACATACTGGGTCAAGTGCTCAATAGCCACCAGAATGTACTTACAACAGTTGGCTCCAGTTGGCAAGGGGCCAACAACTTCAAGGGAAACCATGTGCCAAGAAAAATGTGGTTTCACTAACTGATATGACGTTGTACAGCGAAATGGCTTCTCCACTTGGAACTGATGACACCAGGAAATAGTATCAAGCACATTGAAACTCATGCTTTCCCAATAGTACCAGGGTTGTAACAACTCCATAGTCTTGTGCATTCCACCATGCCTGATTGCCTTGTGTGCGCTCAAAAATGATTCCCAGTTGTGCTGAGGGGTGCAGAAAATTCACCATAGAGTCACCAATCTGATTGTTTAGTTCCCCATTCTGTTGGAAGGTATTTGTGCATATCTCATTTAACACTTTGATTAATTGGGGCAGTTTGTCATCATATTTTCCGCTGAGCATCTTATCATACATCACATCACTGAGGTCCTCTGTCACAGCAATAGTTGGTAACCAAGATAAACAGTCAGCTTTCTGATGCTTTACTCTTGGCTGATGGAGAATCTCAAAATCGTATGCCTGCAAGTTAAGAACCCATTAAGCCAAACAGCCTTCAGGTTCTTTGAGGTTCTGCAACCAGCATAATGATACATGATCTGTTATGACTTTAACCTTTACCCCATGCAGATAAACTCTGAATTGCTTATACATGTAGATCACTGCTAAGCACTCCCGCTTGGTTACAGTATAATTATTCTCATAACAGTTCAGACTTCAACTACAGTATGCTACTGAATGTTCCTCTCCCTCATCATCTTTTTGAGAAAGTACAGCTCCAACTGCGGAGAGGGATGCATCCATCTGAACAATAAACTCCCAATTGAAGTTTGGATATCATAACACTGGTACACTGATCAATGACATATGGAGTGTACTAAATGTGGATTGATGACATTCTGTTTATTTGAACACAGCATTCTTTTTTAACAACTTAAATAGCAGCTCCCCAATACAGCTAAAATTAGGGATAAAGCACCAGTAGTAACTGACCATTCCCAAAAATACCTGTATACTGCGCTTATTATTAGGAGTATGGTTTTGCTGATGGCCTCCACCTTAGCCAGCTGTTGTTTCAGTCCTTTAGAGTCTACACAAATCCCAGGTATTCCAGCTGATCTTTAAAGAAGTTACATTTTTGAGGTTTAACTTTTAATGTTTGCCTCAGCCAGACGGCAAAATACTGCTTCTAGGTGATCAAGGTGCTCCAAAAAGGTTTGAGAGAAAACTAATATCATCAAGGTATACAAGGACATATGACATTTTCAGGTCACCAAGAATAGTGTCCACAGCTCACTGAAACGTAGCTGGGGCGTTGCACAGCCCTTGAGGCATCTGCGTTGGTTTAAAAAGGCCTTTGGAGGTGATTACAGCGCATTTTTCCTGTTCCACCAGGGGTAACTTGATTTACCAGTAACCTGATATCAAGTCCTTTGCAGAAAAGTAACGGGCTCCCTCTAATCAGTCCAAAGCATCGTCAATTCTTGGAAGAGGATATGAATCCTTTTTTTGTAATACTGTTGAGTTTTTGGTAGTCTATTACTATGTGGTTGGTGCCTTCCTTCTTAATTACAATTAGAACAGGCAAAGCCCATGGGTTTTTGGATGGTTTGAGCATCCCTTGCTCTAACAACTTGTCAATTTTCAGTAACCATGTCTTCTGCTGCCCACAATTGGCAGATCAGCTGAGACCTTATAGTGGGATGATCTCTTGTGTCTACTTGATGTACCACACCCCCAAGCAAACTCTAAATTATGAGTGATGACAGCAAAAATCCCCTTATACTTTTGAAATAAAGCTATTGCTTGGTCTTTTTTCTACTTATAATCCAGTTAAATTACTCCGCAGTACCACCATTAGTATATCAGCAGGGTCTCAGCCAGTAGGCAAAATTCATCCAATGATCCAAAATCATGAACCTGATGGACCTCATCTTTGGGAATCAGATGTAGATATGCTACAGTTTGGTGGCGGCGGATTTTCAATGGTTTGCTCTGAAGGTTTGCTAACAAACCTTAATCTCTCCATGTCCTGGAAGTATAATCCCTGGAGCCATGTGCAGCTCAAACCATGTTTTATGATAGACCTCAATGACTTCCCCATATAATCCACTCAGCACTTCCACTTCTAGCTCAGTGTTCACTAAGACTTGATGGTTAGAAAGAATAGATATGGGCCCTACCACTTGAAGAGGTATCCCTTGATATTTATATATCTGCTGGGGAAGGGCCCATGTCTTGCACTTTAGTCAGTGGTAGCAAACTGGCTCACCCCATCACTATAGGCAAGGTTGATATGACTCATATGCACCAGATCCTTTGGTACTCCACTAGTGGTAAAGTAAATTGGGACCTGCTGACCCAGAATGGCAAGGGTCTCCTCCATCATATTAACAACAGCTCCAAAACAGTGCAGAAAAGTGGTCCCAATTAAAAGGTCATAGTTTTCATTTGGTAGCTCAATTGCCAGGGTTACAATAACAATGGACCCAAAGTGCAGAGGTAGCACACTATAAGCTCCCTCAGAGACAGTGCTTACAGCTCCAGCAGTTCCATAAACCATTTGATGGTCCACATCAGGTTTCAACGTCAACTTTGCCATTAATTTAGTGGACACTATGTTGACTGGAGCACCAGTATCTATTATAGTGCAAACTCTATTTTTGCTAAAAAAATATCACAGTATGTACACTCAGAATAAGAAGAATAATGACTGTTTAATATATGAACATTTATGGGCTCTCTTTTTTCAAGAAAACTCATATTCCCTCACTGACTTGTGGGTATTTTATGACAATGGCATCTAATGGAAGGGCGACATTTACTCCTCTCAGAGTTGGCATATCTGCAGCAGAATCAGGTTTTTCTGAGGAAGCTTGATCAAGCATTTGACAGGCATATGGCTTCAGTTGTTTGGGGGACTCTTCTTCCGCCGCCATCTTGGCTTGAGCTTAGGTTACTACATTTACTCCTCTAACCAGCTGCTGATATAAAATTCTGTCATTGTACTGAGATATTTTTTCAGGGTATAGTACTATTGATTTGGGGACTTTTGAGTTGGTATTGTGGAGGTAGAGGGTCCCATCTCTAATCTTCTATATCTTTTCCCTGATAGTATTAATATTGGTGTATGTAGTTCACATGGCAGTTATGGCAGAAATTTGCCAAATGACCAGGGTGACCGCATTTGTAGCAGTTAACTCCATAAGAGACAGTCCTTGATTACTATAAGTTTGTCCAGACTAAAAAGCTTGGGGTCATTCTGCATAACCAGCCCCAGGTCAGTAAGCTGATTGTTGACAGTCAGTATTTTTGGTTCCTGGTCAATAACTGGGTTGCTGACAGTTTTCATGGCCAGCCCATTGATGCTGATTAAACTGTTGAGTATAATTCAGCTGAGGACGAGGCACAGAGTTATAGAAAGGCCAAGGATTACTAATCAAAACTGGAGGCGGACAATAGTATTCTACTGAATAAGAGGGTGCAGGAGCATTGGTAGTCTTCCATTCAATATTTGGCGGTGGAAAGTTAGGGGATACATGACACAAAAACTGTACAATCTTAAGCAGAGGTACATTATCATCCAGAAGCGGTGAAATAACATTAGAAAGTTTGTGATATAGCTTTACCACGGAGGACATGGCAATGCACACATCAGCTTCCAAGTACCCAGCTCCAATCAGTACATGGGCTTCTGTTGTAAATCAATCAGCAAACTCTAGGAGAGTCTCATTTTGATGGAATCTGATTGTTAAAAATTCTGCTTTTTGCTGTGACATCTTTGAGTTTCCCCCAAACAGGTAGAGGATGGTATCCTTTACATCCTTATAGGTGACAGAACTACTTGGGAGATAACAGGTGACCTGATTGGCGCTTCCTACATCTAAGGCAGATATTAACAACTTAGCCTTCTGTCTATCAGAGGGTCCTTCTGCTGTGAACTCAAACCATTTGAAGAACCCATGAATGTTCCCATTGTGGTCAAATGGAGGTAATTTTTTGATATTAACTTCCTTATCCCATTAACGGAGTTTTGGGCCATACTGAGGAATGGACTGAGATCCAAAAGTGGATTTTTGATGAGGAGCTGGATTAGTGGAAGTTGGGATGTCTGCCACTTCAGGGTAGCATGACCTTCATCTGTGGGTGTTACTGCCATTACTGAGGGAAGTGTCATTCCAACTCATATGCATATCTGGTACTACCATCTTGGGTGTAGTAGCTCTGACCAGAATCATATTCTTCCACATATGATGCCTCTTATTGATAGTCATCATTGTCCCAGTGAGAAGACTGAGAACTATTAGTCAATCTTCATTCTGTGCACTGCAGCCACTTGGTGGTATCATTCAACTGTTTGGCAAGCTCTTTGTTTTGTAGTCCCAAGATTTTCATTTGGCTAAACCCACTATCAAGTTGGTGCATGACAGCATTTTGTTCTTGAAGCTGTTCATCTTGGTTTTTGAGCACCGCGTCCAAGGTAACTTTGAGTTCCTCATATCTAGCTGGTGCAGTGTTCCATGAAGACTCCCCAATAACACAGCTTGGGTAAGGCATGGCTGGCATGGAGTTCTGGAGTGTTAGGTTTTTGATCAATGGGCCCCCTGTAGTGAGCACCACTGTTATAATTTTGGACAGTATCTCTAAAATCTGTTGGGTTATTTGCATAGTCAAACCCACTGAGCAACAGATGAATAATGTGGATATTTTCAGCCCTTCAGACACACTTGAAAATATACTTAAAATAGGAGCAATTACCCCAATCAATTATTTTATTTATTTTTTATAACCACAGCTACTTTTTTTCTGTCCCATCTCTTCTAGAATAAAAACAACCTACCTTTTTAAATTGCCCATCTTGCTTATATACAGCGGCTTCAGGTGATACTGCTTCTCATGGCTTAAGCTATTCTATTCTGCCAATTCCTCTCAAATTTGGCTTGTTATTCTCTAATCCTCTGTCACCCTAATTGTAGACAATTTACTTTGTATTTGTCAAATATTAACATCGCCTTATCACCTTATTGCTATATATAGAGGCAACCCAATAAAACCCATTATATCCAATAAAAACCTATTATGTCCTAATATTGCCTCATCTCAAGTTACTAAAAAATTGCAACTGATACTATGTTTTGTGGATTCCGCCCTGCTGTCCCACAATTATTGTCCAGTCATATCAAAATTGTGACACTGTGAATACCAAAGCCAAGGGTTCCAAGTTGACAACCCTCTCTGACCTAAAGCATACCCTAGACCAACAATGGGTTAGGTCCAAATAAGCTCAGGTTGGATTAAGGGTTTGTGTGATAAACCAGCCAGCATTAAATCCACAATGCTCAAGTGTACCAATTATTTTTCAATTTAGGCAGGTTATTGCATCCAGTTGGAAAATGGGAACTTGAGCCCCATTTAGGTTACAATATTGTCCAATAGGCAAGATTTGACTTCATTCAATCATTTAAGTTTGACCTATTTGAGATATAGCACTACAGTTGAAAGTAAGTTGAGATTATTGGTCAGATTGGGTGCAGTACATCAGTAAATGGATGATGGCCCATCTCTCTAATATCCTTATAGTCCTTTTATGCATGACCAACATCATTATTGGTAATCTCTGTTAATAAACTTTAATTATAACTATATCTTTTAATATAAGTTTTATATGTCACTTCTCTATATACCATTCCTAAAAGGGCTCAATTTCTATAAATGTTGGCAACTTCAATCATGTTTCATTGGTGCTCATGGTATTGGTTTGTTCCATGAGGGTTTGGATGAGTACTCCCCACCCCTCTCTGGGAACTGGAGAGTTATAAACACTCTCCTGACATAACTAGTTACTAAGTTGCTAATCTCTCACCCTCATATGAACTGATTTATGCACCAGTCATCTAACTTTGAATCTTTAATCTCAGTTACTTACATATTGCAAACAACTCAATAACCTATATATTTTAATGTAATATAAGATATGACTTGATTATAATAAAGAGCAAACAAATATAAAATGATTTCCATGTGTTTTATCCACAACTTTTTATCAGATGTTAGAGGTCATAAATGGCTTGATATTTATATCCACAACCTTCAAACAACTCAACAATAAATATAGTTTGAAAAAATAATCAAAAGATGTGACTGTAGGTTTTTTATTTCTGCAGATAGATTTTATATTTTCCCTTATCATACAAGCAAAAAATTCATCAGATTTCCAACATAATTACCTTTATCAGCTATTCCATCATCATGCCTTAAAATATAATCTATTACCCTTACCACTAAATCAATAATAGTTCTAGATAAATCTGTTGCATCTGTTATGACACCTTTTTTGTGCAGTTTTTAGGCCTTTCTTGCATCTGGCATTGATTAGATGCACCTGCTTTCCTTGCTTAACACGTTGAGTGCCACGTCAGTCACCAGTGACTGACACTAACTTTTCGTTCAGGCCGCGTCAATTTCTAAAAAGTTTGTATTGCTTTGTCATAAAAGGAACCCCGGCCGTGAGCCGATTTCGATGAAATCTTATCTAGCGGGCCGAACGATAAACAAGACAAAACAGACTTGGTGCATAACGTGTTGAATGAATGTCTAAGTATTTCATTCTAAACGTAAATATCTTCTACTACGATAAGAAACAATGGCCCTAACATATTTACACAGCTGTATCGAGTAAATTTCAATCTGTTAGTAGTGCGCTTCACATTGCTATACCACAACACCAGCGCTTCTAAGCAGCGCGCGTGGCCAGATGGGGATTTCCTTAAAAATTCCTGTGGCGCTCAACGGGTTAACTTCTAATATTACTCATGCCAAAAATTTCAGTTATTTCTAAGCATGCAAGTGAAGCTTCACAATAAGGTTTTAATAATTATATTTGTTATACAAATCGTTATATGTCTTTTAGCATAATCCACTCAGTTATTTAATACCTTTTTTTAGTACTAGATGGCAGTTATTTAATACCTTCATTAAAGAATTACATTTCCTTTATATTGAGTATTTGTTGCTCAATTGTAAAATCTCAAACTTTAATTTTCAAGCCTTGTCACCGACAAGTTCTACTTGCAATAGGTACACAACTAAGTTACCATCTTACTTAACACATTCACTAACGTACCGACTGACATCTGAAACCTTCGAGTATGATAGGTTCAATCTATTTGGATGAGTGGGTGAGAATTGGCGAATATATCGAATACTCACTAAATTTCTCACCCGAAACTAAACAAAAATTAGTGTTAGAGTTTTAATTAGATTATTATAAATTATTAAGTAGATTAATAAATAGATTTAGGATAACCAGCTCACCAGTCACGAGTGCAACAGTGAAGCTGTTAGAGTGGCTCAAGCATAGTGTTGGCACAGCCTTTAGTCTATGTCAATGTGAGCTCATAAACCCGAGCAACGCCGGGTAACTCCGCTTGTCACCAAATAAAATCATTAACCTTCTTTGACCTTGATTATGCCAGAGTAGGTGCCATCGCCTTGCCATTTTGAGGGGTTTATTATATACTCACCTATCACAAACCAAGATTTTGTAAGACGGGCTTTGTTAAAACAGTTATAAATCTACTAGCCGATTTACCCGAGCTTCGCTATGGTGTCTATAGAATCTCAGATATTCAAATTAATTAGTATAGATTTTATATTATAGATAACAATAACCACTCAGCCAATTTTAATTGCTTAATCGAATCAACTAAAAACCACCAACCACTCAATTAACCTAACTGACCTTATCAAAAAGACCAATAAATAATCACCCCTCAAAGCTAAACTGTGTCCTATCGATTCAAAAAATGCCATCAACCACTTGGCCAAACAAAAGAAACCTATCGAATCAATCAAATAATATCAACCTGCTACCCGAAACATCTCTTTATTCTTAAAATCATTGAGTATGTGACATATCTTCCAAGCTACTAAATCAACTTCTACTTAACTTGCCAAAAGTATTTTATTAATTAAGTGAACCAAATTAGGCAGGTTTTTAAAATATATAAACCTAACATCTAGATACCCGTGCTTCACTAAGGTATTTAGTTTATCAGATGATAAGCTCATATTGTAGCCTATAGGCTGTGCCAGCACTACTCTCGAGCCACTCAGACTAACAGCTTCGCTGTTGCCCAAGTGGCTGGTGAGCTGATTATCCTAACTACTTAATCTACTTAAAACTCTAATACTGATTTTTGTTTAGTTTCAGAGGAACAATTTGATTTGGTGAATTATTAGCTAATATTTGCCAAATCTCACCCACTCACCCAAATAGAATGAACTCATCAGGCTCGATAATTACAGGTTCGATTTTATTTGCCAATTCTCACCCACTCATCCAAATAGATTAAACTTATCTGACTCAATTATCTTCAGGTGAGCAATTTGGTGAATTATTCAGATATTTGTCAATCTTCACCCACTCGCCCAAATAGATTGAACCCATCAGGCTCGATAATTTCAGATTCGATATGATTCGGCAATTCTCACCCACTCACCCAAATAGATTGACCCTATCAGACTCAAAGGTTTCAGATGTCAGTCAGTGAGTGAGTGAATGTGTTTTAAGTAGATAGTTATAATTAGGGGTATCTAAATCGATGATAGGCTGGCGATAATTATAATAATTTGAGTGCTAAATCTTAGTGCGAAAAAGCTTGAACATAATTCAGTTTAAAGTATTCGAGGTGGGTCGACCTTGGAACAAATATACCACACCGAGAATTTTTTTAGCCAGTACAGATTTCGAACACAAAAACCGCACTAGGGGTGGAAGCAGTTTTGCCCTCTCGGCTAACCACCCTTAATATAATTCGGTTTAATAAACTTAGAAATGACTAATCGAAACAAATTTATATTGCGGTGTAGAGAGATTTATAAGGAAATCTATATATTTATATAACCAGATAACACAAATGTGAATAATGAAGTGGATTTTATTTAAAGGAATATATAGCCATGGGGTCAACTATAAATATATAATTTTTAGGCGGCATTTAGACACGCTCTCCACGAAGGCGGCGAGCAAGGAGAATATCTTTGGGTTGGATGGTAACACGCTTGGCATGGATGGCGGCCAAGTTGGTGTCCTCGAAAAGCCCAACAAGGTAGGCTTCAGCAGACTCCTGAAGGGCAGCGATAGCAGAGGCTTGGAAACGGAGATCAGTCTTGTAATCTTGAGCAATCTCGCGGACAAGACGCTGGAAGGGAAGCTTGCGAATCAGAAGCTCAGTGGACTTTTGGTATCTGCGGATCTCACGGAGAGCAACGGTACCAGGTCTATAACGATGAGGTTTCTTAACTCCGCCGGTAGCAGGGGCGCTCTTACGGGCAGCCTTAGTGGCGAGCTGTTTACGGGGGGCTTTGCCTCCAGTAGATTTACGAGCAGTCTGTTTAGTGCGAGCCATTTGAACTGATTTTGTTTTGGTTTCTAAATCTCCGCCGAACTATTTATATTGTTTCGTTAGCAAATTAAAATTTAACAAGATTAAAGTATCTCAATTGAAATTGAAATTGAACCCAAATTTTTCGCCAACTTTTGAATTCAGCCCTCAAGTTTCGATTTAAGATTGAATTGTTGATTTTTGCGAATTTTGCTCTAACTGGTTCGTTGATCTCCAGATCGATTTGTTTCTAGTTCACACCTTAAACTAGAATTTAGTTAAAAAAGTAATAGGTTAGCTATTCGTATTTGAATTTAGAATTACTTGACATCTAGCCCAATAATTTAATTTTGATCCATATTCTCATAATAAACTTCCTATGCCTTGCTATAAAGTTATTTTATATTACACAACAATTTTAATTAGTATATTTTTTATTAGTATCTACTTTTAGAAATTAAAGTAATCTATATATCAATAATTAAGTTTTGCTGATCTATAAATTTCTGCCTCTGGTATAGAATTACCTGAGTTTTTTTAAATATAAGCTAATATAGCTTATATTAAGTACATATATGAAGCAAGTTCCTTATTATCCTAATAAATACTTTAAGCATAAAGATCTAAATTTTAATATGATAAACATTCTTGCTCTTGATATGTCTTTTTCAAAAGGGTTAGTTTATATAATACTATTATCTATTAAATGTTTTAAGCATTTGAAGTATTTCAAGTCATATTATTATAGTTTTTATAGTATCTTTATTTATATAACGTCTTTTTATTTTTAGATTTTATACTATAGTAGTGATTAGCTGCTTTTTCAACTTAGATAATAAATGATTTGTGCAGCAAGGAGGCAAATGACCTAGTTGTAAGTCATAGTCAGCTACTATATGTGAGGTATAAGCAATATTTATACTTTTATATATTCCTGTATGTTTGGCATGAAACTACAGTTAGAAGAAATATTACATAAGGAATACCAAAATGTGATGCTATAAGTACCTTAAAATCTTCACATTATCAGATAAGAAAATATTAGCACAAAAAGATTAGCTTAATATGTTTATAGTTGTTTGATTTATCACTTTTCTTTTTTGATATAAAAAATTTATCACTGCAGTATCTATCATAAAAACTCAGCCAGGTGTGTGAATAAAAATTATAATTTAAGGTATGCAAAACAGATGTATACTTTAAGTTCTATAGAATCACAAATTACTATATTATCAATGTTTAAAATCTAATTAGTTTTTCACTATATCTTAGCACTGAAATAAATATTAGGGTATTATAGATCACTTATTTATGGAAAGGATATAAACACATATACTATATATGGTTACTTAGTTAAATTACAAATATAAATCCAATAATTTATCATAATACTTAATAAAAAATTAATTACACCAATATTAAAAGAGATCTAATATTATTTTTATAAAGTGTAGTTAAATGTTATACTTTTTGAAGTGTGGTTAGCCGAGCGGGTAAAACTGCTTCCACTCCTAGTGCAGGTTTTGAGTTCGAAACCTGTACTGGCTAGAAAATATTCTCGGTGTGGTATATTTGTCCCAAGGTTGATCCACCTCGAGTAATAATTTTAAATGTTATACTTTTTAAAAAATTAGTATTTAGTTTTTTACATATAATAATTTTGTAGAATTTAGAAACTTGATCTATACATATATAATTTATACTGTCAATCTGTTATTTATTGAATAATTTTGGACATCCATATACTATAACTTTAGATATAATAATGTAAGATAGTTACTATAACATGAGGTAATTAACTAAGAGCATGACTTATACTTGTTTATGTCAGGTAGGCTAAAACTTACTTGTATAGTAATGAAAAATAAAAACCAAATTAAGTTAAACATCAAAGTACAATTAAAAACATAAAGAATTTTTTTGAGCTTATAGTGTTTGCCTTAATATAAATTTTGCAACTACTAGCTTCTATACTATATATAACTTTGTGTAAGGGCTAATAATTGTAAGATCATAGACAATATTCTACAAAGTGATATAGCTATAATATATAAAAAATTCTAATGCTGATAGTAAACTTAAACATGTAAACTTAAGATATATTTATAGCTCACTGTAATATATTTTTTTCAAGGTTGACCCACCTCCAATAATCAATATAAAAATACCTTTTCTGTTTTATGTATTAGTTTGATATGATACATGAATAAGAATTGCTGTACATATCAAGACATTTTATCTAAATAGAACAACCAATTTAATCAAAACATCAAGCAATATAATAAAAGACTTACATTAAATAAATAGATACTAAGAAGATAAAAATAAATGAAAGTACTTGATTTTAGTATATATATTACACTTTTTAATTTCACAAACTGCCATTAGTTTTTCTTGAAAAATAATTAAAAATATTTTTATTCATGTAAATCCCTAAACTGATATAACTATATGTTATCCTTACCAACTTCTAATTGTATACCACTAATACAAATTTAGCTTTTTAAACCAAATCTTATAAGATACTCTATTTGTGGAGAAAATTAACTATAAAGATTCATCTTTAGTTAAGGTTACTAAATATGTTACCTAAATAGCTGAAAAGAACCTATAATAAATTATATTGCAATTTATTATTTAGCAAATAATTTTTAAAGGCAATTACTTCCATAAGAAGATTTTAGTTCTTAGTGACTACAGCAAGTCTACTTAATGTTAAATATATCATTATTTTCTAAAAACATAACTTGATATAGATATAGATGACTTTATGATTTGGATAGTTTAGTTTAATCCCATAAGGTACTGCTATATAGTCTATCTAGATTATCTTTTACTCTTTATATATTTAAATATATGTTATTCATTTTCTAGATTAATTTGTAATATGGCCATAGAAGTTATAGAGATAGAGATAGTTGTATATGATTCTTAAAATAAGCTTAGAATTCTATAATGTATAAATAGATCATCTCATTATATAATTTGATTAAATTGAATGTCATTGGTTTATATTTATCTTGTTTTAAAAGATGTGTTTTGCATTTAAATTTATTTTATCAAATATGTTCTAATTAAGCTAAAGATTAAAAATAAATTTAAAATGAATTATATAAGGAAAATAACTAATTCAAAGTAAAATAAGTGAAGTTCTAGACCCATAAAGAATATATACATATACTTAATTAAAGCTAATAGCTTTTATAGGTTCAAATTTATCTTATTGTTCATTAGTAGTTGAGTGTTTTTATTTATTTACATATAAATTAAATATTAATGGTAGATTTTATACTTCATATATGAAGAAAAGTGAGATCATTATATACTAAATACAGTAAATAGTACATCGATGAATCCCCCCCTTGGGTTGGGACCATCTAGTACTAAAAAAAAATACAGTAAATAGTAATTTACTTGTTTACTTAAATGTTTAGCTAGGTAGTGTAGGAGCCAAAGCAAACTGAATGTATCATTTATAATATTTAGATTTGTAAGTGTTCTAGAAACTGAAGGTAAATTTATCTTCAGAGCTTTATAATTAATGACAGGGCTAAAGAAAAATGACATCTATATAATATGTAGCTAATTTTATAATTCTCTAAAAAGTTTATCTTTTATAAAAAGTACATAGTTATTTTTTTTAAAAGTTTAAATTTTTAAATTTTTAAATTTTATTCGAGGTGGGCCGACCTGGGGACGATACCGCACCGATTAGTGAAATGAAGAAAATGGGAAAGGAGGATAAACCTGGAAAACCTCCATGCGCGGCGTATGATAGGCCAGGAACTCCATGGACCGCCTTTGCTATTTGCTATCTCGGTTCGGGGCATTGGCGCGCAAAACCAACACAGTCAAAATCGTCCCCTACCCAAAGTCCATTACCGGGATCGAACTCGGGAGGCAGTGGTAGTTTTTTTAAAAGTTTAGATAATATTATCCCTACATTTCTATATAATTCTAAATTATAAAATTTATAAATATAAATCCATTTTAACTTATCAAATCAATTATATCATATAATTTTCTAAAAATTTAGCACTGAAAATAGAAGGGTTGAGTAAAAGAACAGGCTTCAAAACTGCTTGGAGTCAGACATGCTTATTTTTAATAAAAACAAGCTGAGTAACTCAACGTTGCTTGAATTATAATATACCTGATGATTCTAATAAATTATTTTAGTTCTCATATCAGTAGATGAGATTAATATTGGCAAATTTAATAATTAAATGGTTCTGTTAAATCAAAATAGTCTAATAACCACTTAGCTAAAGCTAATGAGCTGTTGATTGACCAAAACACCACCAACTGCTTAGACAAACCCATTGAACATATCAGAATAACCTAGCACCTAAGGTGGGATAAAATATTATAACAAATCTATAACCTTTTATAGCTAGGACAAACATTGTTTCCTCCATCCCCACTTATCAATAATAGATTTATGATATAAAGCTAAAAATTGTTTAGGTGGTTATAATGTGGGGAGTTCCAACTTCTGCTAATTTTTTTTATAAAAAAATATTAATCAAACACCACCAACTGCTTAAAACCTATTGAACCTATCAAGTCAACTAAATAATTCCAAACTGCTTAGCCAAATTGAAATACTGATTTCCATTAAAATCATAAGCTTTTTTAGATCTTATATATAACTTTTGTTTAAAAGAATTTGCATTTAAAAAACCCATCTATTTAGTTCTCCTAATTTATAAAATATTATTGCCAAGTTTGGTCATCTTTAGATATATTTGTTTATGATTCAAATTGTCACATACCATATTAAGTATGTGGGAGCACCCCCTTACTTGGATTGGGTGGCATTCCTGTTCCCTTCAAAAAAGGATCTGAAAAGGACAGCTGCTCCTCTCATCTTACAGGGTGACCTCACTTATGTGGTGAATGAGTGATGGGTAACAGCTTTCCCTTTGAAGACCCCACCACCTGTCCCCACATTTACTAAGTTAAATTAGTATGACAAATAGAGAGAATTTGTGCTGAAATATCAAGAAAGTCAGCATCCCCATGGGGCAAAAGACCCAAATGAAGTTGATGGCAATGAGCCTTTGACATTAAGGTTCAAGAGCTCCAAACCCTCAGTAACAAAGCTTAATGGTCACATACTTTTGGTAAATGAAGTGTTAAGTGTCAAATTCTCAGCAAAATGTAAATGACATTGGCCTTTGGAAAAGGTTGTTGCTGGTTTGAAACCTGCCTCAAAAATACTAGGAACGGAGCCTGATAGGCATGCACCTTCTATGAAGAATGCTCCTAATGTTAAACCATTGGTGAAACTCACTGATGGCATCAGCCATTGTTGAAAATTGCTACCAACTTGGAACTCTCCTCATAAACATCAAGATCTTTGTCTAATGAATCCCACTTGGTCAAACAGACACCAAAGTGACCAGGTGCAGGTGGGTTGAGCACCCTAAACCTCTTCCCAACCTCTTTGGACTGCCCCTATATAGGGTGGAATTGGGAGATCCTGTTGCTCATTGGACAAGATGCTGTCACGCTAACCATCAATACCATGGTAAAACTGCAATTTGGGCATCTGTTGACCTACTGCCATTAACTTGGCAAGCCAACTTTTTTGAAGTCAGTTCAAATTAAATTTTGTTTTTTTCCCCCTCACTCAAAATTTGCCAGGTAAGATCAAATCTTGAGGGCCCAATCCTGCACTTACCTAAACTATTCCCAAAACAAATAATCAATTTAAAAATTTTTAATACACTGAGGAAATTGATGGTCAATTTTCTTAATTTACAATCCAATAAGGATCTTCCCATGCTCCAATATTATGTGATTAATTTAAATAATCCTCTTGACAAATCCACATGACATCCCCAATGTGGCCACATAGGCTTCATATCAAAGGGTAAATCTCAGTCATGATAGTAACTTTAGTTTCTAATTCAGTAATTAGACATATTGTGTGAAGAATTTTGTGGAACTCTCCCCAATTTCAGAGGCCATCCACCAGCAGGATATTGGTATCCTGTGGGACCAACTATCCTCACTCCAGGTGAGGATCCACCCCCTCACCAATGTTTACATACCTAGTTCTTCTATGGAGAGTCCCAAGCTACCAGATATGATCTTGCAACTCCCCATGACAAGGGCTGTTAGGTCTGGAGTCACAACAGCCTGATTTCTTGCTGGGTTTCTTTTTATGCTTGTGTCCTACCAGCATTTGATTGTTACTCATCTCCCTGCACACACCAACGTCATTTAAGCGGCAATGCCTCTGGCAATCTGGCTTGCCTTTTGGATGCTGCTGTGATTTTTGCCCATATTCCCAGCCTGCTAGATTACCTGGTATTGCTAAGGGAAAATTCCATAAAGCAAAGTAAATCAGAAATTGGTTGGCCCAAATTTTGGAGGAACTACGTTTGGGGGATTTTGGGATATTCATCTGGTTGTATCCATTGAGGATTGATCTGGATGAATACCTAATATCTCATCAGGTGGAGCAGCTGATGAAATAAGGGCATCTGATAGTGATTAACTGTCAGGTGCACCAATTGGGATTGGTCAGGTTTCATCACTGACTTATTGGGAATGTATGATGAGTTGTAAGGTGAGTGATGCCACCTGCAACTAGCAAATCAATTGGTTGGTGAAGTGATCTGCCTTGATGAGTAATAAGTCTCATTATCTAAGCAGATCGCTAGCCAATTATGGTTGGTTTGCTTGGATTGAGAGGGAAATATTAGGGACACGTTTTCTGACTCTTTCTGTTTAGGTCTCAAGGATGTCCAACAATGGAATTTTAGCCAGAATGGGGAAGACCATCGCTGATGAGATGAGGATGGGTGATTCAATGGCAACGGCTGCCATTTCATTAAGGAGGTGTCAACTGAGGGTTAGATAACTAAATCTCCAAAAAATTCCCTAGAATTCACTTATAATAAAAATAGATGAAAATTGTTACAAATTACTACATTAGAAAATTATTAGTTTTATTGTAGATTCAGTTATAGTTAAACTATCAGCATCTAGAATAAAAATTTCATCTCAAGGATATTATTGCAGAAGGCAATAATTGGTAGACTCTTAGAAGAAGAGTAGAGATCCAAGCAGGGATCTAGAAATGAAGGGAATCACAACTAAGGGATTGCTGCTGACTGTGTGTTAGTCCAAAGGAGACTGCCATCAGAGGATCTTGACAAAGATCAAGTGGACAGTAGAGCAGGGAACAAATCTATATGAGTATGACTATCAAGTATTCAATTGGAAATACCAGCCAAAGCGTTGGGCCTGAAAATAGTTCTAACTCAACTACAGATAATAGTTGCCATACTATTATCAGATTATATATTCTTACAACGCAAGGTGCACAAGGAAACTGAACCTGTGCAGTAGAAAGATTACTAGGGTTGACCACCAATAATCAACCCAACATAGTAAATTTTTACAAGTTGGTGCTCACTACAGGGGTAGTTGAGTAGAAGAATCTATCAATAATGTCATACAAAGAAGAGATGCGCAAGTTGTGGATTGAGATTCCACAGTGAATCAGAATGCCTTAAACTCAGTGGACCATTGGGAGTTTGCAGCCTTGGAAGAGCAAGTAACCAAGGTGGAGGAAGGAGTTGAAAACGTAGCCAACTTCAGGAATGAGTTACTTGGCAAAGTAAACTCATTAAAGAGGAAAGAAGGAGACCTCATCTGAGAGGTCCTATTACTGAAAATGGAATGTGAAGTGGATTGCATTCATTTGAGAAAGTTTAGTGCAGACATTGAGAAGTTGATGAAAGAAATAGAGGATTTGAAAGCCCACAGATGTGCATGTGAGCCTGATATGGCCAGTGATGCTGAAGAGGGAAGTCCTCGAATGATACTTGGGAAGAGGGATACCCCAAGAAATATGCTACCCGCATTTAATGATATTTTGGAGATGATGCCAGAAGTCACTCCACAAGTGAGCCAAGTAGCCAAACCAAGAGAATCAGTCCAAAATGACTTGGAGGAATTCAGAGCAACATCTAAATTGCCCATATTCCATCAGGATAACGCCCCAGCGTTTTTCTGACTATTTGACATGACCATGAATGGATATGGAAATCATCAGAAGGCGTTGACGATCATGAACTGTTTGGACACAGATTGCCAGAACCTAGTGTTACCCCACTTGGAGAGGGACAGCTGGTCCTATGCCGAGGCTAAAGCAGCCATAATGAAGGAGTTTGGGAGTTCAACCCATATGTCAAAACATAAGCAAGAATTTATGGGAATTCAATTCCATAAAGATGAGTCTCTTTCAAGCTTTGCGGATTGATTTTACCAGGAGTCACAGATTCTGGCTGGAGCAAAGGTGTCAGACAACTATGATGCAAGAATCGCTTTGCAAGAGGCCCTTCAGCCCTATTGCAATTTGCATCAAATGTTGTCTATTGTATTCATGACTGAAATAACTACCTTGCAAATGGTAGATAACCTGAAGATTCTGGGAGTGACGTTCAATGCTCCAAATAGAAGCTTCAAGTCCAATCTGGTCTGAAGTCTGAATCCCACAAAGGGAGGCAAAGGTGCAAAGGAGACTTTTAACTGAAATGTGCTGGGAAATAAGCCCAAGGATTTCAAACGGTTAAATAAGAAAGAAAAGGTCTGCTTCCAGTGTGATGGGAAAGGGCATTTTGCCGCTCACTGCATAAAGCTGAAGGATCAGATTAACGTGGTCCAGGCTAAAGAGACAGCAGTAGCCAAGGACCTGGGAAAAGGTCCCACTTCCTAGACAAGGAACAGTCTAGAGCTGTCAAGAGAGTGTTTGTAACTCTCTCATTCCCAACAAGGTGATGTGGGATGAAAACCACATTGCTAGGGAACTAGCCATTAAGAAAAAGGGTAAGAAGACACCTCAAACAGTGCCTGTGCCAAAGGTACCCCAGGCCAGGGTGTAGAACACAACATATAAGATCAGGTAAGATAGAAACATAACAACTTGAGTGGACCCCAGAGGGGAGTCCATAATCAAGTGTAACTTGGCATCAGGGAGCTTGGATGCCTTGATCTGGAAGGGACCTGGGCGACCCAAGGGAGCACCTGAGATTTTGGTAAATTGCGATAGAAGGTAGTGGACCACATAATTGGAGACCTCCCCAAAGAGGTCCGCCACCAGGTTAGCCCAAGGAACCATAAGTAAAACGTAAAAAAAACGGGTTTTTTATATAAGAAAGTCGACCAACAAGGAATGTTGGTCGCAAAAACACATTTAAAGTGTACTGGGGAAATTCAGGTTCTGTGGAAGTGCGCCCAAGCCTTGACGCTCCAATAAACAGATGCTTCCACCCATTTTAGTAAAATACACCAAAAGTGCCTTCACTCAAGTAATTGATTGAAGCTGTATTTTACCTGAGCTCAAAATTTCATAACTTGAGCGGGACTCAAACCCTTGCTCTTCAATAAACTGAATTGAACCGTCATCATTTATAACATAAATCGTTTGTTTTAGTGCCTGAGCTGAGATCAGAGGCTAGGCGTTTTGCACCCCATTAGTATCAACCTGGGCATGCTTGGCTTGCACCCAGCGTTGATCTAAGGTGTGTTTCAGGTCAGGAAGAGCCTGAAGTTTCACCTTCTGGGCCTTTTGTCACCCAGCCTTATCTCCAGCATCAATTACTACTATAATGTCATCCAACCATGACATTACCCTCTCCTCCTTCTTGGGCTCCACCCCCCTCCAGGGGCGTTTGCTAAGGAGAAGTTCTTATGCGCTGGCAGCAACTTCATAGCAGCAACGGCTGGCTTAGGCTGAGATTCTGCAGCCTCAGGGAAATGATTATGAAATGATTTGATCAGGTCTTGGGCATGTACACAATCCCGTGCTGGCACCCAACTGTTCTCTGCTGCGTCAAACCCTTTCCAAGATACCAAGTACTTAAGGCGTCGCTTAACCTGGTGGGAGGCTACTATTTCCTCCACTTCCCATTCCAGTGCCCCATCCACAATATAAGCCTCAGGAGTCACAGGAGGAGGGCCCTCAAACAGGGTCAACTTGCTTTCATGAAAGATGAAGAAGATCCAAAACGTGGAGGGAAGATCCAAATGGTATGAGGCATGTCCCACCTTTCTAACTACATGGTAAGGACCAATCCTCTTCATACCCAGTTTTTTTCATGGCTGCTTGATAGGGATGTTGAGAGCATCAAGCATCATGAGATCCCCCTCCTTGTATGCCGGACCCACTTGGTGCTTTTCATCGGCATTCTCCTCATAAACCAGCATAGCCGCCTCCAAACTTGTGGACACCCCGTGATGGACCTTCTTGAGAGTCTTAGCAAAGTCCAGCACCGCTTCCACTTTGAACCACAGCTGGGCTCCATGTTAAAGGCAGGGTTAAAGCCGTGGTTAGCATAAAAAGGTGAACAACCGATTGATGAATGCAAAGTGTTGTTGTAGCTAAACTGGGCCATAGGAAGGTGAGGAACCCAATCTGAATGGTCTGCGGTGGTGTAACAATGCAGAAATTGTTCCAAGCACTGGTTCACTCGCTCAGTCTGCCCATCTGATTGGGGGTGATAAGCAGTTGAATGGCAGGGGTGGATCTGAATAGTTTTACTCAACTCTTCCCAAAATATGGAGGTGAACTGGGGTCCCCAGTCACTAATGATTTCTTGAGGAACCCCATGAAGCGCAAAAACATGGGCGATGAAGAGCCTGGCCATTTCAGTGGCAGTTACAGTTGTTCTGCAATGAGAAAAGTGGGCGAACTTTGTAAAGCGGTCCACCACCACCATGATTGCATCATACCCATCTGAAACGGGTATCTCTACAATGAACTCCACTGATAGGGAAGTCCAGGGCCCTTCAGCCTTTTGGACTGGTACCAGCAACCCTGCTAAAGGTTGCTGATTGGGTTTTATTTGATTGCAGATCAGGCACTCTTTACAGTACTGCCCTACCTGAACAGGCAAGCCCTTCCAATTGTAAGTGCATCATATCAACTCCAAGGTCTTTGCTTTTCCAGGATGACCAACGGTGATTCCATCATGATGGTCCTGGATGATCTCCAGGCGTAGTGGTCCTGCAGGAACCCATAAGCGCCCCTGAAACCACACCATCTCATCCTTCATGTGATAACCCCTGGATAAGTCCTCCTGATTCAGGGCGCTCTTAGTGAGAACAACAGCATATTCAGCTGATAACGGCTGAGAAAGAACTACCTTCCTAAACATGATATATTCTGCTGCATTTTCCAAAGGCATGAGCGCTGGCGTATGTACCATGGACTTAGGAAGTTGAGGCAGAATCATAATCAGTGGAATCATCAACTGGGTGTTGTGAATCTCTACCTCCTTTGTATTGGGAGCCAAAGCAGGGTTGTGGCTCAAAGCATCCGCCAAACCATTCTCCTTGCCCTTGGTGAACTCATAGGAAAATGTAAATAGGGCAAGGGTCTCATGCCAACACGTCTGACATGGTGTTAGAACATGTGGAGCACGGTAGTACAACAGGGCTTGGTGGTCTGTGTGTACCCAGAATGAATGGGAAGAGCCATGTAAATGGTGACACCAATAAATCAGCGCCTCCATCACTGCTAATAACTCCTTGTCATATACGGCGTAATTTAACTCATGCAGAGACATTTTCCTAGAAAAATATCCCACGGGATGCTTGGACCCATCTTCATCCACCTGTAACAGGGCAGCCGCAATGGCGAAGTTGGAAGCATCTTTGAAACAATGTACTCCTTTGCAGGATCAAAATGGCGAAGGATGGATGTGGATAACAAGGTGCACTTCACCGCTTGGAAAGCATCCTCCAAAATGGGGGACCACTGAAGCACCCTTGGCCCCACTAGCCTTATATAAGGGAGCTGCCACCTCGAGAGATTGGGTGTGAACTTCTTGAGGAACGTACACGTCCCCAAAAAGCTCCACAGTTCCTTGACAGAGGTGGGGGTAGGCCGCTCATGAATAGCCTTCTCCTTGTCTGGAGTTATCATATGGCCCTGGTCAAAAATGACGTTGCCCAGAAAAGTAACCTGGGACTTGAAGAATTCACATTTGCTAATCTTGAGGGTAAGGCAAGTGGCCCTCAATCTCTCCACCACTTGTCGAAGGTGAACTGCATGTGACTCATGATTGGGGGAAAACACCAGAATGTCATCCATGTAGGCAACCGCACATACCCCCAACAAGTCTCCCAACGCAGCATCAATGCGGCGTTGAAAGATGGCAGGGGCATTCTTAAGCCCAAAGGGCATAACCCAGAACTGGAAAATTCCTTTTCTGGTATGGAATGCAGTTAACCATTCCTGGCCCTTCTTTATCTGGATTTGATTGAACGCATTGAGGCAGTCCAGCTTGGAGAAGACCTTTGCCTTCTCCACATAGCGCGCAATCTGGGAATCTAAAGGGATGGGATGGAGGTCAGGTACAGTCACATTGTTTAAATTTCAATAATTGACACACGGACATAAAATTCCATCAGCCTTCTCCACAAAGAGCAGTGGATAGCAAACCGGGGAGGTACACTGAAAGATGGCATCTTTGGCCAACTGCTCCTTCACCCATACATCTAAATCCTTCCTCCTGGACAGTCAATGGGTATATGGGGGAAGAAATACGCACCAGATCCACAGTAAGTTTAAATTCACAATCAAACTCAGAATGTTCTGGTAGCGTACTAGCTGAAGCTGCATCAAAAGAAGATGCCAATACCTCCAAACAGGAAGGTATGAAAAGTCCCACAGTGGGTTTCAGCAAAGGGGCAAGATATGGACTGGGAACATTGGGCCAATGGGGTAATTTGCTTGGGGCGTTATCCTCAGACAGAGGAACAATCAGCTGGTGACCGTTTATTAAAGACAAGGATAAAGTATTTTCTTTCAAATTAGTTCTGACGTCAAACTTCTGCCACCACTCAACACCCAAAATGATGGGAAACAAGAGGTTTCTGATAGCTTGAAACTGGTCAGACAATAGATAAGAACCTACCTGGAAATTGACTGACTCCATGATGTTTAGTGTAGGTATACCTTGAGAAGCCCCGCCTCTAACCATACCTCCTGGTGAGTAATTCAACTCAAGGTAGTCAGCAAGGTTTTGGTCAATAAAAGTATTCAAGGCACCAGTATCCACCAAAATAGTTGTTCTGAACTTTCCATAAGAGGATGTAAGGGTAGCAGTCAACAAGAAGTATCCAGAATGGGATTTATTCAACGCAGAAAACGCCATCAACTCACCAGAAAATTCTTCCTCTGGCTTGAACAAGCCATCAAGGTATGTTTTGGAATCATAGAAGGGGAAGGATAGTGGGCCACTCTTACTACTGAGGCCACATATCCTACCACACCTTCTGCAGGTGCATATACATCTTTATATTTGTGACAAAGTTCCTTTTCCACTTTCTGAGAACCCCTAATCATGGTAGGGGTCAAACGAGGGCTCTCAGGATTAATCTGGTAGACTGAAATGGAGTCCTCATCCAGACCATATGAGCAAATAAAAGGTTCGTTTTGGGATAAATCGCTCATGTTATAAAACGCGTTTTTTGGCTCAAACAAACCCCCACTCATTCCAAGGGTTTGGTGTGCATCGTTATCCAGGGCCATCACCCCCAAGCCCTGAGCTGATGCCTCGGCATGCACCTCAGAAACGTGTTGGGGAGAAAAAATGATAACAGAATTGTTTTTGTTAAATTTGGGTTTGGACCCTTTGATGTTCCTGATTTCCGCTGAGATGGGGAGGAAAGCAGTGGGAAGCATCTCACGCTTCAAGGAAAAATCACTAGTTGAGGAAGCGCTATTTATAAAGATGACCATGGGTGACATCATCGCAGCAGAATCATCTGAAACCTTTACTTCCTTCTTGGGTCTAGACCCCTGTACATTTCTGAATTTAGAAGAAGTAGAAGGATTAGAAGGATAAGATTCTCTCATTTCCAGAGGCGCGCGTGACTTTTCAGCTTCCATATTTATATGATTTGATCTGATGATGGCCAAATTACCTGGCCCCTTCTGGGTTGGGGTGGAGAAACTACCCCAAAGGGTTTTGACAAGATGATCAAATTTGGAAGGAGGCAACTGCCAAATTGGGGAGTTATGCATTGATATGTCCAAGGTCAAATGGAGAAATGACGTTTTAACTTCATCAGTTAATGGCAAAGCCTGGGCTTTTTTGCAGAATTCACTCAAGTATACTTTCATTGGATGACCCGCTTGATGCAGAGAAAAGAACTCAAAGAAGGAATGGAAGGATGCTTCATCAGGTCAATTCTGCTCCAAGACCTGTTCCAAACCCCCTATTGCTTGCCACAAGAGTGGCTGTGTGCAGAGTACTGCAAAAACCCAGTCACCCACCTCAGGAGACAACTGGGACAATAGATCCACTCCTCGTAAAAGTGGATGGGAACTAGATGAATTGTTTTTTCCTAATGAGGGTTTTGGCTCCAGGGAAGCTAAGACCTGATGAATTTCTGAATAAATCTTGGGAGAAAGGTGGGGAATTACAATATTAGGATCGCGAAAAGTCTGAGACCACCAGGTATGAGCAGGAAGGGTGGGCACTTCCCAATTGGTAGTTGCAAGAATAATGCCAAGATGCACCAATACAAAACCAAATGAGAAAACTGTGGTGAGCACCATTGTGGCAGTGACAAATGGCCAGCGCACCCAATTTACTAATAATGAAAGTCCCACATGGATAATTCTTATGCACATATAATAAAATGGTTGGTTGACTAATGTCAAGAGAGTGTCTGTAACTCTCTTGTTCCCAGCAAGGTGATGTGGGATGCAAACCCACATTGCTAGGGAACTAGCCATTAAGAAAAAGGGTAAGAAGACACCTCAAACAGTGCCTGTGCCAAAGGTACCCCATGCCAGGGTGTAGAACGCAACATATAAGACCAGGTAAGATAGAAACATAACAACTTGAGTAGACCCCAGAGGGGAGTCCATAATCAAGTGTAACTTGGCTTCAGGGAGCTTGGGTGCCTTGATCTGGAGGGGACCTGGGTGACCCAAGGGAGCACCTGGGATTTTGGTAAATTGCAATAGAAGGTAGTGGCCCACATAGTTGGAGACCTCCCCAAAGAGGTCCGCCACCAGGTTAGCCCAAGGAACCATAAGTAAAACGTAAAAAATGGGTATTTTTGTTTAAGAAAGTCGACCAACATTCCTTGTTGGCGCAAAAACATATTTAAAGTGGACCAGGGAAATTCAGGTTCTGTGGAAGTGCACCCAAGCCTTGACGCTCTAATAAACAGACACTTCCATCCATTTTAGTAAAATACACCAAAAGTGCCTTCACTTGAGTAATCAATTGAAGCCATATTTTACCCAAGCTCAAAATTTCATAACTTGAGTGGGACTCGAACCCTTGCTCTCCAATAAATTAAATCAAACCATCATTGTTTATAACGTAAATTGTTTGTTTTAGTGCCTGGGCTGAGATCAGAGGCTGGACGTTTTGCACCCCATTAGTATCAGCCTGGGCATGCTTGGCTTGCACCCAGCGTTGATCTAAGGTGTGTTTCAGGTCAGGAAGAGCCTGAAGTTTCACCTTCTGGGCCTCCTGTCTCCCAGCCTTATCTCTAGCATCAGTTCCTACTATAATGTCATCCAACCATGACAAGAGCGGTGGAAAAACCTGTTCCTCCCATTATCATGAATGAAGAGATAGATATTAGCAATCTGTTTGTGGATGACGAGTAGGATCAGCTATATCAAGTGGTCAACATGGACATAAATGCTGTGACCATAGCTAGGGCGAAGAAGATTAACCTTGAGATAGTTCAGGAGGTTGCCCGGCCATACACCCAACAACTGGCGGAGAAGATTTGGACTGCCAAGAATCCTGATGAGTTAACCAATGTTCACTTAGATGAGGCGAATCCGTCAATCCCCCTTGTTGCAATTAAGGAATTGTTTCCTGAATTATCAGCGCAGATCATTCATACCTTAGATTCAGCTAATAACGCCGCAATTCACTCAGTAAATACTCCATTACAATATTCCAAGTGTACATATATAGATATTCAGGTGAATTGAGTGAGGGTGCGGGCAATAGTCAACAGCAGAGCGCCCATCAATATTGTGTTGACCAAGTTGGTGAAGAAGATGAAGATCTCTATGGACTTGGAACACAAGAAAGAATATGGAACAGCTGGGCCAAACACCACCATTTTCTGTGGAGCGTATAGTGCGCTGCCACTATAATTCAGGTCATTGGTGGTATCTATGCCAGCAATAGTTTTGGTGAACCAAAACTATGATATCCTGATTAGAATGGAGTTTCTGCAGAAATACGGAGTTAAATGTAACTTCAAGGATAATACATTAACCATCCTGGGTCAGATGATACCATTGGTATACCTGAAGAATGGTGAAGTTCCGTTGAACTGGAGAAATAACTTCATTAATCTGATATACAATGATGGCATTGTACCAATTCAGTACCAATTTGTTGGTAGGAAGTGACAAGAGATGCCGGCGGAATCCTAGAAAACTGTGGAATTCCCTTATGGATCAAGAAGGAGAAAACCATACCAGCCGGATTGCAGATAATAGTTGACACAGGGTTGACTTTAGAGATTCTGAAGCTGTTGTATGAAGAAGTCGGAAGCCCATGGAAGAGGTCTATAGTGGAGCCATGGGTGGCTCCCAGGATAATTATGCTGGGCCATGGAGAAATACGAGTTCTCTTGGTGAATTTAAGCAAAAACTGATGAAGATCAAGAGGAATCAAATCATCACATTTATTCATTTAATCCCAACAGCAGAATTGAGACAATTCCATTATTTTGGGTCTCTCTAGGAAATGGGATTACTGGCTGGAGTGGCCAAAAGCATCAACCTATTAGTTGATTGAGAGCAGCTCGCAGATCTTCAGAAGGGCAGAAGGAGGAGGTGCTCAAATTATTTGGAAGATATTGGGAAGTATTTGCTCAGAATGACCATGATTTGGGATGCGCACAAGGCATAATTCACAAGGTCAACACTGGGAAAAGTCTACTGATAAGGATGAGACCAATCTGAAGGTTGAAAGCCACCAAAGCAGTAGTGGAAGGTGAGATCAGCAAACTAGTGAAGCATGGGCTTCTAGTTCCATCATCAAGTCTCTGGGCAAGCCCAATCTTGATTGTAAAGAAAAAAGATGGATCAAATTGGGTAGTGATTGACTATCAGAGGCTGAATAAAATGATGAAGAAGGATTCATATCCCCTACAAAGGATTAATGATGCGCTGGATTGATTAGGAGAAGCAAAGTATTTCTCCACGATGGACCCAATATTGGGATACTGGAAGATCGACTTTTCAGAAGAAGACCAAGAAAAATGTGCGATTATCACTGCATAGGGGTTATACCAGCTGACTAGGATGCCCCAGGGTCTTTGTAATGCGCCCACGAGATTTCAGAGGGCTATGGATGTGATATTGAGTGACCTGAAGTTGTTGTGCATCCTGGTATATCTGGACAATATCAATGTGTTCAGTAAAACATTTACTGATCACCTTCAGCACTCAGAGGAAGTTTTTAAGAGACTGTCCACGGCTAGCCTGAAGATCAAGCCACAGAAGTGCCACTTCTTCAAGAAGAAGCTTGAATACCTGGGATTTGTGATTAATGCAAATGGATTGCAGCTGCAACCCCAGAAGATAGCAGCTATTGAGCAGATGACTGTGCCAAAGAGTGTCTGAGATATCCAATTATTCCTTGGGATGGTTGGATAATATAGAAGATTTATTTAGGACTTAACCTGAATAGCTGAGCCTTTGTTTCATTTATTATAGGGTCCAAAAAAGGATTCATATCGAATGAAGAGGCCCAGGACTCCTTCAATAAATTATGCCAGTACCTGATAAATTTGTCAATTCTGAAATATCCAAATTTTGATTGGGAGTTTATCATTCAAATTGATGCTTCATTGACGGCGATCAGCGCCATACTGAGCCAAGTAGATGAACTTGGGGACGAACATCTGGTGGCATATGTGAGCCAGACACTCTCTGCCGCTGAGAGGAATTACACCGTGACTGAGCGTGAATGCCTTACAGTCATCTACGCCTGTAAGCAGTTCCAGGTGTATGTCCATGGAGCGCATTTTAAGGTGGTGGTGGACCACTCTTTGCTGCATTGGATGCACAATCTTCGGGAATCTTAAGGATGACTGGCCTGATGGGCACATAAGCTTCAGGCTTATGATTATGAGATAGTCCACCAAGTGGGGGCTTTTCACTAGAACGCAGTTGGCTTATCGTGGTTACCAATGGTCCAGTTGGTAAATCTGCAGATAGATGAGCTATTCCAGAGAATGGTCAAAGGAAGAATTGAGGATGAGCCTCAAGAAATCCAAGGTGCACTTTGAAAAGAAATGGAAAACACTGAGATCATGGATGGACAAGTATTCAAGATGATAAATGGGAAATGGCTATTATTCCCAAAACCATCAGAAAGAGCAGCAATAGTTCAAGCTGCTTATAAGGTTGTTGGGCACGGAGGCCTGAGAAAAACAACTGATCATATTTGCCAGTATTACTACTGGGAGATCAATTAACTATGATGTCATGGATCATCTGGCTTGTTGCATGGAATGCCAACTGCATAAAACACACAAGAATACAACTGGATACTGACTAGTCTGACCTGGATTTGCATGGCACACAGTGTCCATTGATGTGATGGGACTGCTGGTGATGAGCACAGGAGGAGTGAAGTACATCATAGTAGCCATCGATCATCTGATGAGATGGGTCAAAACAAAAGTCCTGACCAGAGTTGAAGCTACCAGTACTGCGAGATTCATCCTGGGTCAAGTATTATACTGGCATGGATGTCCACAAGTTATACTGAGTGATAATGGGACCAACTTCACATCTCATGTGATCCTGAGGATAAACAATATAATGGGGATCTGAGGAGTCATGTCATTTTCATACTGGCCAGAGATGAACGGACTGGTAGAATGGGTTAATGGGATACTGGCTGCAATGCTGAGGAAGCTAGTCACAGGGAGAACTTCCATGTGGGGAACATACCTGAATTCAGTGACATTTGCCTACAATATAAGTTATCATATGGCGATGGGAAAGAAACCATTTGAATTACTTTACAGGAGGAAGGCTGCATTGCCACTGATATTATATTCAGTAGTAGAACCTACATTGGGGATGAGTACCAAACAATACCTGAACCAACTGATGAGTATCCTGATCGATATGCAATTGCAAGCATTTGATACTACCTTAAAGAAAAGGATACAGCCGAAATTGATGGATGATAAGAACTGACCACCATTGGAAGAATATCAAATAGGAGAAAGAGTCGCCTATTGCAATATGCACATTTTTGGATGAAGAAACAAATTAGATGCATTATGGTCAGGTCCGTTTGAAGTAATTGCTAAGGTGGCAACTGATGCTTACACCATCAAGAATCTCTTGGATGGAAGAGTAGTAAATTGAGTCCATGCTAAGTATCTAAAGCATTGGATCGAAAAAAATAAAAAAGAGTTCATAAAGGACTGATGAACCATTAAGTTGGTCATTTCCTGATGATTAGGTCAAGTCCAAAAAAGGACCTCTGAACCAATCTAGATGTTTAAGTCCAAAAAAAGGACCTCTGAACCATAGAAAACTGGTAGGTTTAAGTGCTCAGGATCCAGTTTGGGGGAAAAGATGGACCTCTGAACCAAAACAAGGTCAAGTCCCATAGAAAAAAAGGAAATAAAAATAAAAAAATCAATAAAAGATATTGAAAGAAAGATATTTAAATGCATAGAAAAAAAGCTGATATATTTATATAAAATTTTCATTTTTATTGGTTGTCCTCAGTGCGTGGATGATTTCACCTATGTCACCTCTTGGGGGGGGAGGATGGATCGCGGTAGGAAGAAATAGCCCATCAAAATCAATATGCGATTGGACACTTGCAAGGGCGAGACCTACACAAAACCACATTTGTTGAGCTGACACTGAGCCCTGAGAGAACGTGACTAGGGAAAGGGAAATGAATATTTTGGAAGAAGCCAATTGTGAAACCCTGGAGTGGGAGGAAAACAGCAATAAAGGAAGAGGCAATTGGTGAATAACCCTGAGTAATACTGATAAGGCACTGGCACTGGAAGATTTGTCTTGAGTGCCTGCTGACAGGCCTCATCAAGAATACTGGACATGTGAGCTGGCAGCAAAGAAGGAATACTCGAGGGGGTTGTTGAATCATGTTTCAATTAACACCATCAACGGAAGATAGTGATGAGAAGCTCCAGAGAAGAGGTAGTCATGTAAAGAGTGGATTGCATCTTGTAAATGATGACTATAGACTTCATGGAAGCTGAAGCTGAATGACCGATGGAAGTCAGGTGAGGCTGGAAGCTTTGTTGACCAACTTCAAAGAACTTGGCTGGCAAAGTGGAGAGCATAAGCAGCAGTATCCCAATCCAGAAGGTTGTCCAGATCCAAGGGATTCAGCGCTAATGACAACACCTTGGTGACTTGCACCCAAAGTTCAGCATAGGGGAGCTCAGAATGTATGCTGTTTCTGATTGAAAGCTCAGAAACCAGCACAGCAGGTTGGTAAAATTGTCTGAGTCAGAAGAGGAACTCAGGGAGCAAATACAACCCAGCCAAGAATGAACAATCTAAAGTGACCAGCATAACCTCCAGAGCATCAATGATGATGTTCAGAGCCTCAGTGAAAGGAGCCAAATCCAGAAGGGTTTTGAAGTTCAACTCAGGGATTGACTGCAAGGGAAGAGTTGGCTGAGAGTTATTCAAAATGATGGCACACCTGGTTTTGGAAGGATTGGATACTGTTTCTAGTAATTCGATGGAAGGACTAGCCCCTTGTGCCAGACTAGGCATATGAGTCCTGGAAGAACCATAGAAGAGGTTCTGTCGAGCATCCTGACTCATCTGCTAGAAGAGGCGGAGGCCCAAATCTGACAGACTGTTCAGAAGTTGCTGATAATGGGATTCTGAGTTTGACATATGATCAGAACTAGAGAGGGGGATGTCAGACTTACATAAGAGTTGATGTTATGCACTCTACAATCCTTTAAGCTCCAATTTTGGGAAATTAATTTCATAAAATTAATGAAATAAGCTTTTCCAAGGGAAGGATTAAGAATGACTTACAGTCAAGAGGTTATGAGCAAAATAATGAGGGCAAATAGAAATAAGTACTCTTAATCAAGCTGCAAAATGAACATTGATGGAAAGAGTCTCCTGTCTAGGATGAGGAGAGAATCAGGAATTCAAGGACACCGGACCAAGAATACTGAATATGACAGCGGGTCATATACCCTGATGGGGGGAAAACCAGATCCTGGAAATAATATCATTATGAGTAAATCAATCAGCCTGGCACAACAAGAGGTCATGGGGACCGCGCTTTGAGTAGGCGGTAGCAAGGAGGAAGAGGAGGAATGCCATATGCTGAAGGTCGTCCTGAGCAGCGTTGAGTATTGACAAGTGTACTCTGCTTGAACCAATGAAGTTTTTGACCAGGTGTTTGAAGCGGTGTTTCCATGCCCTAGTTCTTTTCTCGCTGGAAAACTGGCAAGAGGGGGGATGTGTTGGGATTTTTGCCCATATTCCCAGCCTGCTAGATTACCTGGTGTCACTAAGGGAAAATTCCCTAAAGTGAAGTGAATCAGAAATTGGTTGGCCCAAATTTTGGAGGAACTACGTTTAAGGGATTTTGGGATATTCATCTGGTCATATCCATCAGGGATCGATCTGGATGAATACCTAATATCTCATTGGGTGGAGCGGCTGACGAAATAAGGGCATCTGATAGTGATTAACTATCAGGTGTACTGATAGGGATCGGTCAGGTTTCATCACTGACTGATTGGGAATGTATGATGAGTTGTGAGGTGAGTGATGCCACTTGAAACTAGCAAATTGATCAGTTGGTGAAGTGATCTGCCATAATGGGTAAAAAGTCCCATTACCTAAGCAGGTCGCTAGCCAATTATGGTTGGTTTGCTTGGATCAAGAGGGAAATGTTAGGGACACGTTTTCAACTCTTTACATTTGAGGTCTCAAGGATGTCCAACGTTGGAATCCTAGCCAGGATGGGGAAGACCATCGCTGCTGAGACAAGGAAGGGTAATTCAATGGCAACAGCTCCCATTTCATTGAAGAGGCATCAACCAAGGGTTAGACGGCTGAATTCCCTATAAATTACCTAGGATTTACTATAATAAAAAATAGATGAAAATAGATACAAATTACTACATTAGAACATTATTAGTTTTATTGTAGATTTGGTTATAGTTAGACTATCAGCATCTAGCGTGAAGATTCCATCTCAAGAATATTATTACAGAAGGCAATAATTGGTAGACTCTTAGAAGAAAAGTAGAGATCTGAGTGGGGATCTAGAGATGAAGGGAATCATGACTAAGGGATTGCTGCTGACTGTGTTGGGCCAAAGAAGACTGCCATCAGAGGATCTTGACGAAGATTGAGTGGAAAGTATTGTAGGGAATGAATCCCTATGAGTACAACTATCAAGTATTTAATTGGAAATACTGGCCAAAGTGTTGGGCCTGAAAATAGTTCTAACTCAACTACAGGTAATAGTCGCCATACTATTATTGGATTATATATTCTTACAACGCGAGGTGCACAAGGAAACTGAACCTGTGCAGTAGAAAGATTACTAGGGTTGACCACTGATAATCAACCCAACATAGTAAATTTTTATAGGTGCTTTTGCATCCCAATTGGAAGGACAGTCTAAACATTATCTGCCGTCTCCTGACACCTTTACATACATAATATCTATAACATACTAGCCAATTTAGTCAGCTTTACTTGTGCCTTATAATTTACCAGATGTTTCTAATTGATTAGTCAAGTTTTTATGTTGGTAAATGGCCATCAATAAGTTCAGAAAAATTAACCTATTGAATATACCAAATATCAACCACTTGGCCAAAAATCAATTAAACCTAACAAATAATATAAATAATCAACCATTTAGACAAAGCTAGGTAAACTATAAAATTATCTAAAATCTATCAAATACTCACTCAAAACCAATTGAAAACAATGTAACTAAACCATCAAAAGTCACCTGAAACAAATGAGCTCATTGAATTAATTAAAAACCACTTTTTGCCTAGAGAAAACTAAATTAAATATCAAAAAGAACCAAAAACTATCAACTACTTAACAATACTATGAACTTATACAAAATTAAGTAATTAATTAAGCCATTTATTAAAATAAGATTTAATTACTATTAGTATTTATTATCTATAATCATAAATATAACTTTAATTAATATTATAACAAAATTGTTATATTTTAAAAAAGAGAATAGCCTACTATACATAATTATATTGAACTGTGCCAAGTTTGGTGATCTTTGGTTCATTTGTTCATAAGATAGGGTTTCCCAGATATATAAATATACAAACACATAAAAAAACTACTAACACTCTGCTAAACCAATTGAACCTAGGAAATTAACTAAACCTTCAATCATTTATCTGAAACCAATTGTACTGTCTAATTTACCAAAAACTTTCAACCACTCAGCCAAAACCAATTTCATAATATAAAACAACCAAAAATACCAACAGCTTATAAAATTCTATAAATCTATTAAATTAATTGATACCAAAACGCTCAGCTATAAAATATACAATTACCATAATAATCTTTTATTTGTATGAGGATGGCCAACCATGGGACAGACACATCTGATATGTAGGAGAAAAGAGGAGGTGGAAAAAAACAGAAGCGGGAAGAGAGAGCAAAGCAAAAGAAAGAGAACTCAAAATATGACTTGGCACACTTTTGTGTGTCTGAGGGGCCATGGGTGGTGGGTGACTAGACCTTGAGTGGCATGGCGACCCTGGCTAGTAGGGTGTACCGCCTATGGAGACAGTGAGGTTTTCAGTGTCATATCAGAGGAACCAGATTGGAATCCATGTGCCCATCCGTTTCTTCCATTTGTGTTGGAGTGAGCCAAACAGCCAGGCTTGGAAGTGGTCAGCCAAATGGCTGTGGAACCTGACGATGGTTTGGTTAAAGTTGTGGAAGATCCCATTGAAAGCGTCGAGGGTAATTGTGTGAATAGACCATATTGCAATGCACACAATTAGGGCCCTCAGTGTCTGGGGGATAGGTGAGGCCATGTTGAGTGCCATGATATCATGGGATAGTCGAAATTTGGTTGTAGGTGATTGTTGAAACAAGTGCATCACGTTGGCCCAGATATGCGCAGATGGCGGGCATTCTTCCAAGCGGTGTGCTAGTGTGTTGGGTCCGCCACAGATGGCGCATGTCTTGAACATTGAGAAAGTATGGTCAGCTGTTCTGTATGTGCGGCGCATGTATCGCCACATTGTGGAGCATACTTGTGGGGATAGGAGGGGACAGGTGACGATGTTCCACACCTGTTTTTGGGTTTGTAGGTCATATGGGATGTCTTGGTGGTCTAGGTAGTCAATCCTGGACAGAGGGAAAGGTGGTAATGGGTTGGGCGCATTAGACACCGTTTGTCCTCTCTGCAGTTGCACATATCCAGTTTGGGGGTGAGTGTCTTCAGATTGCTGTACATATGAGAAACTCCAATTTCCTTGTCTTAGGTTGTATAAGATATGTTTGAAATACCGATTGGTGTTATGTGGTCCAGTGGCGTTTGGGTGTGTTACAAGGTACTTCATCAGGGTCTTTGGGTTGGATGGGGACCTCAGATGTAGTGCCCTTGCAAAATTGGTTTGGGCTGCCTTAGACAGTGGAGGGATGGTGGTTGGGTGACGTCGTGGAGGCTATCCATGCACCTAGGATTTGCGTTGCTCTTTCCATGAAGTTGAGCAGCCCCATCCCGCCTTTCTTCCGTGGGCTGTACATGGTCTCCATCCTGATAGGTGCACGGTGGCCGACCATAGCCAGTTCTGCAGGAGTTTGTAAACTGCGTCGGTGAAGTTGGCAGAGAAGGGGATCACATGGGCAGCAAACCATAGCTTTGATAGGATCAGGGAGTTGGCTAATACAATTCTTCCAGTTAGGCTGGCTTTATTCCTTCGCATACATGTCATTCTTTTTGTGATGTTGTCCAAGATGTTGGTTTCTATGGTGTCAAGAGCATATCCACCAGCTTCTAGCCATATTCCCAGATGGCGGACTGGGTCAGTGGCGGGGTGGGGTGCAAAGGGTAAACACAGTGGTTTTATTGGATTGGGTCTTTGTTGTGTGGTTAGGTGTGTGGTTGGTTGGTTTCTGTGGTGGTGTGGGGGTGGGGCCCAGTTTGAGCTGAATTTGCCCATTACATTTATCTCTGTTTTCTGTTTGTTCAGCATGGCGTTACTCAATGACTCATATTGGTGAATGATGCGCTCAATCGTCCTGGCATCCCTATTGCCTGAGATTCCAACGATGCAGTCATCAGTGAAAGCGAGCATTTTGGTTGGTGGTTGTCCCTCCAACCTGATTCTGGTGAGCTTTGAGTTTGCAATGCGGAGAAGGGGGTCAAGGGTGAAATTGTATAGTAGGGGGCTAAGTGGGTCACCTTGTTTGAGGCCCCTTTGGGGGGTGATGGTGCCAGTTAGGAAGCCTGGGCCTCTGATTGCAAACTTGGCTGAGCGCGTTAGGAGGAGCGCCCAGTTTATAAAGCGGGGTGTTAGGTTGAAGGCCTTCAGACATTGTTCTAGGTATCCCCAGTGTACTTGGTCATATGCTTTCTTTTGGTCCAGGAAAGCAAGGGCGCCTGTGGGGTTGGCTTGGCAGATATTGGCAACTGTGTAGATGTTATCCCAAATTGAGCGGTTTGGGATGAAACCAAATTGATGGTGTGAGAGGGTTGTCTGGGCAATGCAACCCAGACGTTTGGCTAAAATTTTAGTTAGTATTTTTGTATTGGTATTGGTGAGAGCAATTGGCGCCAGTTGTTTAGATCTGCCTGGTCTCCTTTTTTGAAGAGTGTGACCACATATGCATCTTGGCCGCCAGGTAGAAGGGCTGTGTCTTCCAGGCACTTATTTATAGTTGCTAGTAGTATTGGTGCAATATGTTTAAAGTATTTTTGAAAAATTCATATGGGAGGCCATCAGGCCCAGGGCACTTGTTGCATGGGGTTGATCTTATCACCTCCCATAGTTCATCTTTTGTTATGGGTGCTGCTGGGTCTGGTTGGCCAGCTATGGTGTTGATATTGGCAGATGATAAGAATTTTATTTTGTTAGGTGATGCAAAATCCGCCGTGTACAGGTCAGTGTAAAATCAGTGTAATTCAGATGATATTTCCTATGGTGTGGATGCCATTGTGTCATCCATTCGGCGGACCTGTGTGCAGGTCGCCAACTTTGAGATCAGTTTAAATTGGCAGAAAATTGGGCTGTGTGAGTTTCTCCAGATAAAATGTATTTTGATTTGTAGCATATTTCAGTGTGATGCTGGTGTTTTCTAAATAGGGAGTTTACTTGTGTTGATAGTTGAAACCACAGGAGGCCCCATTGGGGGGTGTAACCCTCACTAGGTGTGTTGTTTTCTAGGTGTTGAAGCTGTCTGATAGCCTTGTTGATTGTCGCAGACATCGCGGCTGTTTTTCTGGAATTTAGGTGACAAGCTCTCTTAGTTGCATGAGCCTTGAATGTTTCCCATTTGGCAAAAAGATTTCCATCAGGTGATTGTCTTTCTTGCTGTGTTATTAGCACCGTGTTGATCCAAAGTTTAAGCTCTGGAAGGTGGATGGTGCTCAGGTGAACTCTGTGCCAGGTGGGCGGTTTTTTGTATTTTCCTGAGGATGATAGAATTATCGAGACCATCTGATGGTCAGAGAAGGGGATATTTGTTGTTGTAAAGTTTGATACTCGGTGTCAGAAGTCTATAGGGGTGAGCATCAGGTCAATCTAGGTCATTGAGACCAGCTGGTTATTGTTGTTGTGGGGTCTTGTCATGTTGGCCAGGGTGGGGGCTTTTTTGGGATGGTGTCACATAGGCCCAATGTTGCCTTTAGTATGCTTAGTTCTGTATGGCCACGGGGTGTAGTCCTAGACTTGGGCCAGCAGTCAGTATTGGTGTTTAGTCAGCAGTTGAAATCCCCCGCAAAAAATGTTGCCTTGGGGAATTGGATTGAGAGGATACCGGACAGGAATTTTTGGCGGTCATTTGGGTCATTTGGGGCATATACACATGCCACAACAAAATTTTTTCCATTCCACTTGAGGTCCATTAGGAGTAGCTGTCCCTCCAGGAGGGAGGCTGTGTTTTGAATTTTTACTGGAGGGTTACAGTTTGTTCAAATTACCATCCCACAATGATATGTCCAAAAGGATTTGGCCAGAAGGAGCATAGTTGACCATGACTCCTCCTCCCCCGGTGGACAGTGGGGTTCTTGGATGGCCAAGATGTCCATGGGGATATTGTGCAGGAAAGCCATTTTTTTGGCCTGGGACGTGGGGGCCTTGGCTCCTGCGATGTTGAGCATCCCTATGTTGATTGTGGTAGTCCACACATCAGGAACGCTGGGGTGACCCACTGAGGTCATCCAGTTCCTTCTCATGAGTCATACTGCAAGTGTGAGGTCGATTAGCCATATTATTATCAGTGTGTTGATCAGCAGTCTTGGTGCTGGCATTATACAGTTTTTTCTGGCTTGGATTACTCCGTGTGTTTTGGGTTTGGCATGTGTTGGCTTTTGCCCCATCAGAAATTTTTTTTTGCCACTTACCTGTGGGTTTGATGGGTGGGAGTTGTGGGTCAGGGTGGTTGGTTCCTGTGCATAGGTGTTCTCGCCTTGTGATTGGCTGAAGTTGTCTTCCATGTCATCATTGAACATATATGATTGGTTGGGAGGATTCTCAGTGGTGCAATGTGGATCTACTCCTGCTTGGTTGAGTGTGTTTGATTGGTTGTGTCCAACAGTTTCTTTGTTTTGGTTGTGTTGGGTTTTATGTGTTGGGTCTGATTGGTTGTTCTGTTGTGCTGCCATGGCATCTGCTTGAATTTGTTCTGGGGAAATTGCGGTGTGAGTTTAGTCTCAGCGGAACTTGCAGCCTGCTTGTGGGCGGTCTGTGCGCGACATCAGTCCTTGCGCAAGATGGGCTCAACCAAGGCAATATTGGCTCTTTCACCCCAATAGAAGGCAAAAGTAGAGTCTTTAATTTTCCCAAAAGTTGGGCTTGTTTCATCCATATTGTCCTCGCAAAATTCCGGTGCTTCAATCCCACATTTGATGGGGCAGGCGTGGTCCTTGTGGCCTATTGCTGAGCAGAATTCGCAAATGGGTGGGGTGTGCTCTGGTGTGATATGGAAGGGGCGAGATACACTGCCACAGGGAGGTTGATGGTCGCCATGCAGGGAATAAAGGTGATGTCCTCAGCCACATCTTGGTCGGGTTCAATAATAGCAATTGCCTTTCCTGTGCACAGGTGGGGCAGGAGGGGGAATTTTTGAATTCAAATTGTTTTATTACTCCGTAGCCTTTGAGGCCCCTGTGGAGTTCATCCATGAGGACATTGCAGTGCACGGTGCTCAGAAGCCAGTCAAATATGATGAAGAGGTCATTTGCCTCATTCCATCGTGTGTGCACCGTGCAGATGGTTTTGTCTTCATTATTGATTTTTATAAAAAATTTAATTTTTGCTGCTTCTGCCACTTCATCCATGGACATGAACCCAATGTCCACCCATCCTCTGTGTAATCTTTTGTAATTTACCAAGATGGTGTTTGGGAAAGTTGTGGAGAAGGCTTCCCCATTTTTTCCCATAACTCAAGGGAAGTATCGCCAAACATGATTCTGAGGCCATGTTCAAGGGAGAATAAGGGTTGGGAGTGCTCAATTTTGGTATATGCACCCATTTTTTGCAGGAATTGCAAAACTCCAGGTGCGGCGTTGTGCTCACCCTTTTTGGTGGGTGGGTGTGTCAATGTTCCACTGGGGCATTTTCCCCCAGCAGGTTGGAAGGGCTTCAGGCCTTTCACGCTGGCCACTTTCACCCAACTGGTGTTGTTGCGGACAAATTTGCTCATATTCCAGGTTGATTGTCAATCTCAGAGAAATTGCGTAGAATCATGTTATTATTAAGAGTGACAATAATGGGAAAGAAAAGCCCATAATAATCTTTTACTTTTATCAATATTATATATAACTTTTAGTAATTCATTATAGTTTTTTGAAAATAACTTACAATCTACCCAATATATAAAAACATTTGTGTCAAATTTGTTAACTTTTGGTTCATCTGTTTGGTAGATAATGGGTCTTACACATAGACATACAATGCTATATATATATATATATTGATAATAAAATACAGCAAGGTGCCAGAACTATTAATATGGGAAAGGCTTAGTGTATAAACTCAGTAAAAGTCCAAGAAATAGAAACTTATTCAACTAGATAAGCAAAAAATGGTATATGCTTTACTTGAAGCTTTCAATTTTTATAGGGGAAATGGGGTTTATTGCATCCAGAAAGTTCCCTTTTGGACCTTTGATCAGGATCTTTTCAAGCTTCCATGAGTGAAGGAGGATAAGACAACTTTCTTTGTGTCATTGTAGCCTTCTAAAGCCTCCATGATAGTTTTATATATGTTATTTATAAGTTATACCAGATCACTCCTCCCTTTATTCTCTATTTTGGGGATGGTGTCTCTGATAACTTGCTATTAGCAATTAACTTATTGTTAGTGAGGCGGGATTCAGCTTTAACATTATTCAATTCATTTTTGTCTGAGGTTCAAGTCCTGACAATGCCCTCTTCAAGATCCTGTCAGAGGGGTATAAAGCCTCTGAGAAATTGCCCATGTACCCATTTGAAAACCACATCTTTCTTGACACTAATGATGGAGTACTCAGACCCATGTTTATGTAGGACCTTGTAAGAGCCAAACCAAGATGTAGCATGTTTGTTAGCTTTCCCCTGAGACAATAATTGTAAAACATTACTAGTATCTAGGTTGATACACTAGCAGGGATGGTTGATGTAATTTACTTTAGCTAGTCTTTTTATTGGTGGTGTGTACCAAGGCTTTTATGCCAAGAGATTGAAATTGAATAATATCAACTGTTAAAGCTCTTAAAGTGGTATCAAAGTCTCAGGAGTTGTCAAACATACTATGGGTTGTAGGCTGGTTGGTAAGAAAAATTCTCTACTGTAGAGTGCCTTAAAAGGGGACAATTATTACTTGATGGCTAACCTGATAAACAAGTAAAGCACCTGGTAGGCAATGGTTAAATTGTAATGGGTTAGTAGAAGTCAATTTTCAAAGAATGGAAAAAGTGTTATTAACACTCTCTATGTCTCCATTTTTGGAAGGGTTGTAGGGTGCTGAAAAATATTGGTGCATGTTAATTAGAGTAGTTGATTAATAAACTACCTCTGAGGTAGAATTTAGACCATTATTAGATAAAAGCACTTTAAAGCTATCATGTTGTATAAAGAAAAATGATAAAAGAAAAAAACAGTTGCCCAGGAAGTGGCAGTAGAAATGGATACAGCCTTAATCTATTTATTAAGATGGCCTATGGATGATATCATAAGTTGTTGGCCATGGACTCCATTAGGCAGTGGACCTATAGCATCAATTTTACCATATGGAAGGGGATGAAGGGGTGACTACTTGATTTGAAATCATTGGTTAAAATTTCATGCTGATAAAAAGTAATACAGGAATACAAAACATCCTTAAGTGAGCCATTCATTCCATATAAACATTGAGAATTCAACTATTGGTGGTTTTTGTACTTCCAACTCTTGTGGTATTATGTCCCTCCATAACAACTTTGGTCCAATAAGAGGGGCAAACATAAGGAAGCTATTTCTTCTTTACCAGTTTATACAACATGCCATCAGTTATTTGTTTGTTAATTACTCCCCACTTGAGCTCACTCTGGATTTCTAGAGTTTCTAGTTACCACAAATCAGTATGACAGAGAAGATTAAATAGGCGGTCCTATTCAGCATATAAGATAGCCAGTACCAGTAAATGTAAGAGGCCATCAGAATTTTGGCGTAATGCGCCTAGCCTTTGAAAAATTAAGATATTGTAGTTTTGTAGTCGTAGGATCCACCAGGCCAGGCGGCTATCAGGGTCATACATCTGTTGCATCAAAAAGGGAAAGGCATGGTCAGTTACTAATATGAAGTGCATTTTATAAAGGAAATGATGGAAATGCTTAATGGTAAGGATCACAGCCAACCACTTACATTTAGTGATGCTAAATTTTTTTTTGGCTTTAGACAAATTCTTGCTAAAGTATGGTATAGAATGGTCCACTTGTTATCATTGATTTGCGCCAAAGTGGCACCAACTGCAATATCTCTAGCATCAATGAAGAGAAAGAAACGCTTATCAAATTTGGGGTGCATCATCACAGGAGTTTTAGTTTTGGCATTAATAACGCATTGTAAAATTTCTGTTGCAATAACTCACTGGGAAAAAGGCGCATTATTCCATAAAAGGAAAACAAAGGGCTTTTAGCTCAGCAAAATGGGAAAAATTGGTAGTATTACCCCACCATTCTCAAGAAAACTGAATGTTCTTTAGACTTTTTGGTGGGGACATCTTATGTATGTCCACAACTTATCCAGCAATGGTTGTATTCCCTATTTTGTTACCTTGTGACCTAAAAAACTTCACTTATCATTTATAAAAAATGCATTTAAATGGCTTCTGTTTTTAGCAAAGCTGTTCTTAAATGCTTGAAGACTTGCCGCAGATGATTGAGATGAGATCCAAAAGTTTGGGAAAAAACATTGAAATCATCTAAATGTATTATGACGCAGGACATCTTCAGATCCCCTAGAATGATATCCATGGCTTGCTGAAATGTAGAAAAGGTGTTTCATAGCCCCTGCGGCATTTGGGTAAGCTTAAACAAACTTTCTTTAGCAAAGAGAAAGTATTTAGCATTGTTTTACAGGGATAAATATATCTGCCAATACCCACTGGCTAAGTCCATTGCTGAGAACTGCAAACTGACCATCATCTAAAGAGAATTGTCAATCCTGGGTAAAAGGTGGCTGTCCTTTTGAGTAATTAAGTTCAATATACAATAATATATACTCACATGATAGGTTCCATCTTTCTTTTTCACCAAGAGCAAGGGTAAGGTTAAGGTTTTTTAAAGGTTTCAACAGCTCATCTTCTGAGAGTTTTTAAACTCAACGGCTAGTTGTGCTTTTTATACCTTAGTTCTTGTCAAGGTTTGGCCCATATGGACAAACCATCTCCTGTATATACTTAATGGGTTACTCCATTCATTTTTCTAAAGTCATAGGGATTGAAGGAGAAGATATAAAAATAATTAACTAGAAATTTAACATCATCCTTCTATTTTGAATTCATAAGATCTGAGTCAATGTTATGATTGATGGCGGCTATAAGTAGGAAGGTCTTCTCACCCAAAATCCTAAAGGTGACCAAATCTATGTACAGTATGTAAATTTTCAACAGTAAGCAGCCAAACATAATCTTTAGGATCCTTTTTCCATATGAAGCAATGAGTTGGAGTCAGATTACTTAACAAAACTGAGATGGTCCTAGTGTATGCTGAGGCTAAATGCCTGAGCAATATTTTATTTTCTTAATGGACGATTAACTACTCCACTAATCTCCGATATCTCTTGTAGTAATGTGTACTTAAATTTGTGTATCTACAATAACTTGCTCCCAAGCTGATACTACTACCTGATATGGATCAATTAAAAACATTTCTCTTGAGCTTCAGCGGATAGGGGAGGCATTTTTCACATGTTCCTACTACATGGCACTCCAGATGATATGAAAATCAGTCATCTTTCATAACTAATATTTTTTATTGGGCTTGTCCTTCTTGGTGATGAGAGTATGGAAGGTAAGAAGCACATATAAACTAAGTTTAGATAGATAGGATTAGATTGATTTGATAATTTGAAAATGCTCATGTAAATTTGAGTTCCTAATAAATAATAACTTTGGTTTTCAAAAACAATGAAATTGGCCCTTTTAGGTAGCTTATCATACCAATTGAGAAAAGCTACATATATGCTAAGTGACCTGGTGCAATGTGGCCCATCAGTTCTGTACTTGACTTTATGGTAAAGGTCTGATGCAACTTTGACTTGATTGACCAGCTTGAGGGATGTACATTCACTAAAAAGCCAGTGCCAACAATCGCTTGGACTTTTAACTTGAACATCTGAACCTCCACATTGGTGACAGAGTTCCCAAATTGCGTTTGTAAAATAAAAATACGTTTGTGAACACAAAGAGAACAAAACTAATCCAAATCAAAGTATATATTTTTGACAGACATATCAGAAAAATTGTTGAGAGAAGGGGCAGCGGATGCACTAGTCTGAGAGTTATATGGTTGAGGTGTAAGGTGATTTTCAACATGAAAAGCCTCCTGCTTAATGTTGATGGGGCTTTTACCTCATTATCAGAGATTACTTTTTAACATTCTTCAGCTATGTACCAATGTCTTTTGCTTTGATTAGATTGTATATTTACAATTATTAGCTCTCTTCATGAAAGCATCGACCTTCAGGCATCAGTTGGAAGAAAACTTGGCTCAGTAGCCTTTTGGAGTAGACTGGTGGGGATCCCAACAAAAGCCTCATTGCTATCCAAGATGCTTGTTTTGTTTTATTGATGGTGCTGATATGTAACCATAAGTCAAAGAGATATGCCAAGATTATATGGCAGCCATGCTATAGTCTTTAAGAGAGATGCAGTCACAAGATACTAAAGTCTGGGCCTCATAGTAAAGTTGATTGGTAAACTCAGTCATTGTTTATACAAGTTTGATGTGAATATCCATGAAGGATTGTTTCTGAGAGGATATGGTCTGATTACTCCTAAACTCCTTTATTGAGGCAGTCTTAACTTGGCTGCATGTTTGCCTGTTCTTTATATGAGGAAACATGATTTCTTAGCAATATGACTTAAACAGATGGTAAGATGTTAGACTTTTTGTCAACTAGTATCCTCTTCCATGGCGCTTTCATAGACATATAGAAAGGAGTTGATACTACCTTCCCAGGGATGTACCTATCCTCAAATTTGGGTTCAAAGTCAGTAGAAACAGGAGAAGATAAAACGGTGATCCTATTCACTGCAGGAGAATCTGAAATAAAGGTCTCAATATCAATGTATTCAAAGGTCGCATCTGGTCAAACTGAGCCTCTAGTTGTTCACATTGTTCTGTAGCTTCTCCCAATGATTAATTCTATGCTAGAGGTGGAATTTTGCGCAATTTGATCCATAAGCTCTTTCAATTACAGTTTCTGGGATTTGATAACAGCCTCAGTGTAGAGTTGTTTCAAATTAATGGTTTCAGCTTGGCTTTTAAGTTAGATGATCTTGACATTGATGCAGTTTAATTGTACACCATACAATCAGTGAAACTACTAACATTCATGAGCCCAATCAATAGGGCTTAAAGAGTATGGTTAGGTAAAGAGGTTGGTCCTTAAGATTCACGTCATAGCCTTGAGCTACATCTGCAACCTGGGTTCCTAAATGATTGATATAATCTTTAATATCTTTCAATTGGGATCAAAAAGAACCATCTTATGGCTCTGATATGACAGGTCTGGGAAAATAAAAGGCCTGGGGGCTCAGGTGGTTCAACTTACCATTGAAGGCTGGGAGGCCTGGTCATTCCAGGTGACACAGGAGGACCAATATACCCCAGTGGTCCTGTTGGCCCTTGGTAGCCAGGGGCCCTTTTGGACCAGCAGGGCCTTATGCTCCTGGACATGCTTGTTGTAAGGTTTCTTCAAATTGCATATAATATTATCCTCATTTCTCTTTTAGCCCCAAAATACAATCCAAGAGTTTCATAATAGTTTGTATAACTTAAAAAAAGCTTCAGATAAAATGGCGTTCACCTAAGTTGTAAGTTGATTATGTAGTTATGCGGTAGCTCCTTTATCCAATAAGGTCATATGGCAATGGAGTTTATTAATTAAACGCCAATCTTACAAACTATCATTTTAATTTTCTTTCATAAGGGATAAATCAGATTAACAAAACTTGTTTATTGATGAATGAAGGGACTAGATCAGGCCTAGTAGTTGCAGTACATCTTGAGGTGTAACCCCAAAGCCTGCATAATGTGATAAACTACAAGGTGTACAAAGTTTTGAAGGTACTAAAATCCTCTTGTTCTCACTTTGGTGGCAAGTAGACTAGGAGCTAATTATAGGTTCCTCATAATGGAGAAAATGGCTGTTGCTCTGACTCAACTGGAACATCTTTTAGAAAAAATATACCATTAAGCAGCTGTTATACTATTGGACGAGGTTGTTGTTACCTTATCTGAAATTTTCTTTGGTCTCCAAGGGGCTTTTATCCTCTGTATCATTCATAAACTCAAGTATAATTTGTAAAGAAGGTTTTTCTGGCCCAATTAAAAATGAGCATTACGGATACAAAGGGTAATGCTTATAACCCCAACATTTTGAGAATTTTCATAATCTGTATTTTTAGTCCATCTTATTGTATGTCCTCACTCTTAATGAAAAATCAGAAGACCTGGTAGAGAGCACAGTTTTTTTAGTACTTTAAATAACAGGGCTTAGCAAAAAACAGGATACAAAGTTGCTCATATTTATATGTGGTTATTTTTATTAAAAATACAGTAAGGAGACAAAACTATCAGGATGACTAAGGCTTGCTGGATACCCTCAATAAAAGTACTAGAAATAGGAAACTTAATCAAACTAGATAAGCAAAAGAATTATATATAAGCTCTATTTAAGGTTATGATATCTATAGGTAACTGGGGTCTATTTCATACAGAGAGTTCCATTTTAAACTAACAATTAGGGTCCGCCCAAGCTTACAGGAGTGAAGGATGGCAAGACAACTTCCTTTGAGTCAATGTGGTCTTCTGGAACCTACATGATGGTCTATTTATCACCTTGGATTTTGATAATTCACAGGTTTCTCCTTCCTTTATTCTTTATTTTGAGAGCTAATGCCTCTTGTAACTTGCTATTGGTGCTAGAAGTATTAATAGGGAGGTGTTACTTGACTTCAACATAATTTATATGTCTTTGTCTATGGTTTGAGTCATGAAAATTTATAAGTGATCATATATAACTCTTTCATAGTTTTTTTATTAAAAATTAAATGTAAATTAAAGTATGTATTAAAAGTTATAAGGTAGTTCAATAATTCAGAAAATTCACTTATTGTTACTACTAGGACATCATTATGTTCAGTGGCAAGATTAAGGGAAGGTCCTTAAGGTTACTATTTTATGACAATCTAACTTATAACTATTCTTTAAACAGTAGGTTCAGAGGCTATATGAAATGCAGTATCTTGATTTAGTACTTAAACTTAGAAAAATAGCTAAAATTCTTGAAAAGCAACTTAACAATAGTAAATATAAGGGAATCCTTTCAAGCCTATTGGCTAAGATCAAGTGTAGTATATGATATAATATCAGTTTTTAAAAGATCAATAAGTAAGGTCTCCTGGTCCTCTTATTTTTAATAAATTGTATTATCTGATATAATATCTGTTTTTAACAGATTAATAGTAAGGTCTCCTGGTCCTCTTATCTTGAATAAAGTATAAATTAATATAAGGGAGTAAAAAGTATGAGGTAAATTATTATTACTACCTATAGTGAAAAAATATTTGATCAGAGATTATTACTTGTATTAGCAATAAATCCATAAAAGCCTTTGATCCAGGACGCATTAACAAACTTTTCTGATCCATATATTATGATCTTAATATAAATAGCTTGATGGAAATATCTCTCATTATAGAGCAAAGGATGATGTAAGCCTTACTTAGACTAAAAGGATTTTAATGAGGGGGTGTTGAAATGACACAAGGGTGTTGCATTTCAAGCGCACAGGTTATATGCACACAGAAATACAAGGTTCTGTTTGAGGACAGTAACCTTGACCAAAAACTAAAGGGAGAACTTTATATACAAGAATAGTTTTCTTATTAAGAAAATTAAAGAGCCCAATGCAGTATATATACTGCTAGAGGCTCAAAGGCCCGCTCAGGTAATTTTCCAGATAGGCTCTCACATCTTATACTTATAAAAGGATATCTTTTTGACAGAAAATTCTCCTCAGTTATGCTCTCTCTACCCAAGTTCTCATTGATGACTTCATGGTTGCTAAGTAGCATTTATAAATAGTAGCCTAAAAATTTAATATCTAAATTAATCCAAAAAGTAAACAATTAGGTCATGAGGAATTTACATAAAAAGGTGCAATTGGCAAGATGCAATCAAATTACTGGTGGATGGGCAAGATATTTATAAGGGAACCTATTACTGATGTTTTTATTCTGACGCAGGGCAAAATAGCATACTAAGCTGAAATAAAATAGGATGTGATAAAGTAATTTAAGCCATGGCATCAGTGGTCCATAATATAAGGAATGTGAAATGCACTGGTGGGGATTTAGGTTTTTAATAAATAGTAAATTGTACACCAGGCCACTAATTATAAAATCATAGCCCGTGGGACAACATATTTACTATGAACTGATGCAATATAATATCTACATATTTTATAAATATAAAAGTAAAAAAGTAAAAATAATATAGCCCAGATGTTTGGTCAAATTTATTACAGCATTTCCCCCCACTTGACCAAACATCAGTAGAGCAAAAATGTGTGGGGGTCAACTAACTCATTGAAAACTTGGAGCCATTGGCACAGCACTCTGCTGATATTTCTTTGAGAACTTAACATGCACCAGTTACTAAGGTGACCCTTAACAGGATCCTTCAGAGTGTAGGCATCATTAGGTGTCTTCTTGATGATACCAAAAAGCCCCTTCCATATCTGCTCCAACTTGCTAGTTCTTTCTGAATACATGGTTATCTTAGTATAAAAACTAGTTACCCAACAGTAATTGGGGTAAAAGCCGCCTGTCTATGTTATTGCATTCATAAATTCTTCTTTTTCAAGATAGCGCATTGTTATATGCCACATTTTGTGATTGGATTAGAGTCTGCTAACATTTCTATTTAATTTGAGGAAATATGTTCTTGATTGAAACAAGAATTAAAAATTGTAGGAAACACTAGTTGCTTACCATGAAGTAAAAAAAAGAATTCCCTATGGTTGAATGATAAAAACCATTTTAAGCAAAAATGGCGGAAGGTAAGAAAAAGTTCCATCTTGAAGCCCTTACCTTAATTATCTCTCACAAAATTCCAACAAGGGTACTGCTTAATTGTTCCATGGTGCCATTTGACTCAGGATGATAGGATGTAGACAAAACTCCACATATACCCATTAGGTTGTGTTAATCTTTAAAATCAATTAAATTTTAATGTTAGTCCCATTATCTGATAAAAGAAACTGTGTGCATCTATGCAATATATTAAATATCTAAAATGAACTTGGCCATCATTGTGGAACCTAAGTTCCTGACTGCTTTGACCTCCTCCCATTTTGTGATGTGATTGATGGCCACAATTATATATCTAAATTGACCAGGCATGTTGTTCAGAGAGCCTACAATATCAATAGATACAATATGCCAAGCAAAATTGGTTTT
>JAKSZP010001678.1:0-94013 GCA_022478985.1 Massospora cicadina | reverse complement strand
AAAAAACAATTTTCATACACATGGTTCTGGGCAGACAAGTAAACTAACGCTGCTGTTTGGGCTCAAGGGAAGTGACAAAATTATGGTATGCAGAGGATGAGCTGTTTTCAGACATTAAAAATGAATTCAGGAAAATTCAGGGTTTATATTCCAATCAAGTGGGGGAAATGTTAGATTTTGATGGTTGACTCAAAAATAAACCCTTTGAGAAAACCATCAATGCTGATAGATTACTTCCATTGATGGATCCTTTGATTCTCCCAATTCATCTGCATAATTTAATAAATCAGATTCACCTCATAACTGCTCTAATTGTATCTGAGGTGCCCAATTATTGTACCTAATAATAGCTATGATATTATATTATGGCTGATTATGGGTACACTTGGGTGCAAAGTGATCCCACAGCATTAACTAAATTGCACCTCCTAAATTAGTATATTAATCTTAATGCACTAAGGCGGAAGTTGGGTTCAATTTAATGAGATTGATAATTAAGCACTTAAACATAGACGTCCCAATTATGGGTGTACTTAGTGCTATTGAGAGGCCTGCCACCATCCCAAATTGGGGTGCATCATCTTTTATGATCATATAATTTTTATTCCCCATTTATTAGATGTCAAGCTATGATATAGCTCTAATTGGGAAGATTTTGATATTGAGTTCAAAACCCAAAGTTGTCCTGATTATGGGCATAATTAGTGCTATTGAGAGGCCTGCTGATGTCCTGAATTGGGGTGCATCATCTTTTATGATCATATATTTTTTATTCCCCATTTATTGTTAGACGTCAAGTTATGATGTAGCTCTAATCGGGAAGATTTTGATGTTGAGTTCATAAACCCAAAGTCGTCCCAATTATGAGAGTAAAATTGCCTCTAATTGGGTTGAAACAATTGTTATTTTTAGTCAATTCAAGGGCTGAATTGACTTGGGGAATTTTTATAATTATTGCTATGACCAGCAGAGGATTGGCATAATATGAATGAACCCATCTAATAGATGAGTTCAGCCAGGAGATGCCTGAGAGGTATATAATACCGGCGCCTGGCTGATTAATAAGACATCAATTAAATCAATTAATCATCATTTACTAGTTTATTGATCATTAATAACTACTGTTGCTTAGTTTATTAATTATTATCTACCTTTTGTCTGTCAGATATTTGTTTCTGTCACCATTACATCTATATTAGATAGTTGTGTGTGTTTATTCTACCCTAAGAGAAGTATATAGTTGCCTGCCAGAGAAGTAGTCCCAATTATAGAAGAATAATTTCCTGATTTTTGTACAAAGACAGAAGGTCTTGTATTTGTTGGTGCCAGTAGACTTAAGAATGGTGAGTATACTGGAGTTACTTGGCTATTATCAAAGATATCAGAGAATCTACTTCCCAATTACAAGCAGGAGTTTTATTTGAAAAGCGATTTTATATCCTCAATTTCACTGTTAAGTTATTTTAGCTTGCACCATCAGCTGAAAACTTAACAGACATTATTTAATTTAATTTGCAATAGGGATGAAGGGCCGCTTGCAGCACAATCCATGCATCAAAATCATCCAGCATTTATGCTCCAACCAAACTCTGTAATTTTTGGTAGAAACAATTATTAAAAATTGTTAAAGATTCATCCTTCTGAAATTAAATTCCCATAAATTCTTGCTTGCACTCTGACATGCGTGTGAGACTTCCAAATTTCTTCATAATGGCCTCCATGGCCACTGAGTATAACCAGCTGTCCCCCTCTAGATGGGACAACACTAGATTCTGCAATTAATATCAATGCAATTCATCATCAAAGCCTTTTGACAATTGTTGTAACCAAACTTTATTATGTTAAATAATCGGAAAAATACAGTTGCATTATCCTGATAGAAAGTAAGTAATTTCATCATAGCTTAGTTTCCTCTAAAGTTTCTCTAGCCACCACTCTTGGTTTGGCTACTCAACTACTTGAGTAGTGATTTAGAGGAGTCATCTCCTAAATAGCTATGAAAGCAGCTGGCATAATTCCTGGAATATTTGTCTTTCCAACTGGAGTCTGTAGAGTTCTTTCTTTGGCGTTGGTCGCCACATATGGAACATTCACACTTGTGAGTCTTCAAAGCCTCAACTTGCTTAATCAGCTGCTCTGTATCTGCGCTGAATGCTCTTAAACAAATGTGATCCGCTTCACGTTCTGTTTTTAATAATAAGACTTTTCAAACTGTCTCCTTCTTTTTTCTTTAATGATGTTACTTTTCCAAGTAACTCATTGCCGAAACTAGCAACATTTTTGACTCCTTCCACAATCTTGGTAACTCTCTGCTCCAAGGCAGAGGATTATTGATGATCCACAAAATAAGGCATTCTTGTTGATGGTTGCCAACTCCGTCCAGAGTTTTTCATAACTCGTCCTTGTATGACATCATGTCCTAGTATATCCTACTCAACTACACCCCTGTAGTGAGCACCATTTGTTAGAATTTAAGGGTTTCGTTAATTGTTCATGACTGATAATTCCTAATTTATAAATGCATAGGTTCAATGTTGTGCAATCTTTTGCATTGTCTGATAATATCTATGATTGTTAATAGTTCAAAGACTATTATCCATAGTTGAAAAGATCACTAGTGTTGGGTCTAACGCTTGACCAGTATTCCTCCTTAAAATACTAAAGATGTACTCAGTAGGGATTTGTCTCTATATACCGCCTAACTTGATCACACTCAGATCCTCATTTACGGCTTCTCTCTGGTGACACATTCAGTAGCAATTCCCATCTCAGCTCAGCTTCTCTTCTCTGGATCCTTAAACCCTTGCACTTTATCCTAAAAATCTCAGATTAAAGCACAGCAATAATTTCCTTGAAGAAGAATAGAACTATAAATGAATTCTGCTAATTACTCAATGTCTTTACTCGGGTAATTAATTGATCATTTATTAAGTGAATTTTAAGGGAATTTATAGTGGGAAATCGGTGACTAACCCTCAGTTGGTGCCTCAGCAATGAAACGGAAGCCGTTGCCAATGAATCACCATTCATCGTCTCATCAAGGATGTTCTTCTCCATCCTGGCTAGGATTCTTTCATCAGACAATCTCAAGACCTAAAATGGAAAGAGTCAGAAAACATGCCCCTAACGTTTTCCTCTCAATACCAGCAAACCTACCATATTTGGCAAGCGACCTGCTTAGTTAATGGACTTGTTATTGATTAAGGCAGTTTTAAACCAAATGATTGATTTGCTAGTTGCAGCAGCATCACTCGCCCCACAACTTGATCCTTAAATTCCCAATTTGTTGGTGATAAAACCTGACCATTCCCAATTGGTACACCAGATATTAATCATCAATCAACTATCAGATGCCCCCATTTCAACGGCACTCTTCCCAATGAAATCTTAAGCATTCACCCAGAGCAATCCCTGATGGATCTGAACCAGGCGATTCACTTAAAATCCCAAAAATTGTTAACCTGATAGCAGGGTCAACTGATATCCAATTCACTTCTCTTTAGGGAATTATCTTCTAGTGACCCCTGGTAATCTAGAAGGCTGGAAATGTGGCTAAAAATCCCAACAGCTTTATAATTTTCCATTGATGCATTGGTATAGAATAAGAGGGTCTTGGGGTGCTTCCCATAGATTAAATAATATGACTGTTTTCCACAAGATTAGTGGTAGGCAATATTATAAACAAAAACGGCAGAGGACAAAAAAGATTATAAGTGGAAGGTTTTCCCACGAGTAACTACCCAGGTTACTAATTATAGTACCATTTTCCCATATATGGCGCCTTAGTTTCAGGGTGAAGGGCATAGACATTACCTCTCACTATCCATTAATGGCATTATGCTAAGAAATAAAAATCAGACATGCAGTTATTCTCGTTAAATCATTAGTATAAATTGGAGGCATCCATGCCATATACTATATTACCAAAATTAAATTAGCTGTCACTGTGAAATTACAATTTTTAATTGTTTTTGCCTCCAACCATTTTGTGGGGTGATTAATGGCTATAATAATACACTTAAATTGTTATGTCTGTTAGTCAGAAGTCCTACAACGTTGATAGATATTGTGTTCCAAGAAAATTGAGTTTTAATAATTGATAGGAGGAGTGGCTTTTAATCTTTGCAACTGAGGGTCTCAAGGATATTAGAACACATTATTTTTAATAATAGTGTTGCTTAAATTTCTAGCGGCTTTTAAATAACCTATGTTCCTCACCTTATGGGCCTTATGATCAAGTCTATTCTCTCAATTGGCTTTGTTATTTATTTTTTTTTCTTTTAACATCTTATAAAGTTTTTAAGTTACAACATTATTATTCCTCAGTATTTAAAGGAGCGTAAAGCCTCATTGGTTTATTGTTATATTGCTGGTTGAAACTTGAAAAACATATCATGCCCAAACTGGACGCTATGAATACAAAGGTCATCCAAGATAGATAGTCAGCGGTTTAGTGTTTCACATTGGGGTGGTGCTGGTTTAAAAATAATGCCTTGGAATTCCAAAGCCCATCAGGACAGATGCTCTTTACCTCCTTATGATTATATACTATCTCAGTGAGGCATAGTTGGTTAACACTGTAGAGTGCACCATAAGGATTTTTACTCAAAATTTCTTTCACACTTATATTACTACCAGACACCCCTTTTTGATTGTGGTACAAAACGTTCATGACATTTTTGTTATAGTTATAATAAGCCATTGGATGTTTGATCTCTCATCTTCAGTTTGCAATAAGAGCGCCCCTATGGCAATGAAAACACATTATTAGAATAGTAAAGGTCTACAAAACTATAGTTTATGAGTATTATTGCTTTAGTGAGCTAAGCCCTTAGTTTGTCAAAGGCCCTCTGGATGTTTTTCATCCGATCAAATTGTTAGCCTTTTTTATATGTAATCAAAGCTTACCTATCTCATTAAGTTATTGATTATTGTTGATAGTAGCATATCATTCTAAGGAAAACCTGGATTTCTTACTTGTAAATCAGCCGCTTCTTCCTTTTAATTGCTTTGATTATAGCTTTCTAAGGCTGCAAGCTATGTTTATCAATAAAAACCCAAGTATTCTAGATGTTCTTGAAAGAAGTTGAACTTACATGGCAAGATCTTTAGTCTCTGCTAAGATAACAACCTAATAAAAAGAGTCAAAAACTCTGATGGCAGGATTGGAACCTGATCTGAACATTGATCACTTTTACTGTTGAGGTTTAAACCCAATATAGAAAGTTTTGATACCTCTTAGTTGTAGTTTATACCAACAATAAATACTGACTATCTTTAATATAAAGATATTAGGATGTCCGCCAAGACTAAAAAGAAGGAATAAGGTTATGATCTTGGCTCAGAAACTTTGCAATTAACCCAAAGAATTGGTAAATCAGCCCCTTTAAACATTAATCCCTCTTTAAATATATAAATTATAAATTTACTTAGAGAAGGCCGACAAGAGGATGGAATCTTCTGATATATAAACTAAAAGAAACAATATCAGCAAAGGCACCCCAGAGAATCTAAAGTTATCTCATGTTACCAGAGGGAACGCCATCAAAGGAAGAGGGGTATCGTGAGCAGAGGCTTGCGCCACTATTGAGTACATATGAAGAAAAGGGTCTGAATTGATGAACCAAACCGGAAACTAGGATGAGACCAACTGATGGCGACGGGATGGTAGGTACCCAAACAACCTTTCTTGAAAGTGGTCCATGAGATGTGAGTGGAATCGGCGTACAGATTCCTGGAGGGTGGGAGTAGAGCCTGAGATGGCATCCAAGACAACCGTGTGGATAGTCCACATATTAATTTGCAACCACTAAGGCTCATAGGGAAGGTAGGATAGGGGAATTCAAGCACAAGGCGAAGATGTCCTTAGATAGGCCGAAGGGCTGTGTTTGATCCCGGCAGAATAGATGTTGAACTTCACGCCAGATAATTTTTGACGGAGGGCACTCTTCCAGGCGGTGAACCAAAATCCCATACTGGTCACACACAACACATGAGGAGTGCGACGCATTGGAGCGCTCAGAATTACGGTATACCTGTTTTAAGCGGCGCCGCACATGGGAACAAACATTCAGCTGCAGAAGAGGGTGATGGGCGTACTTCCAGATGGCTTTCTGGGTATCTATGTAGTAGGGAATGTCCAACATGTCCAGATAATCCACCCTGGCCTTGGTTGGGACCTCTTGGGTATCAAATTATTCAGAACGGCTTTGCCTTGTAATTCCTGTGTGAATTGGGGGGTAGGTTGACCCCTCTGGGCGGTGCGCCAACTGATGCAAATCCTCCACTCAGCGCTCCACATGGAGAGGATATCTTTTAAAGTGTGGCGACGTCCCAAGTGGGCCCGCAGAAGAAGGGTGTGAGGCAAGTTATTTTAACAGAGAATGGGGGTGGGTAGGATTTCTGAGGCCCAGGGCGTGGGAGAAGTTGTAGTGGGCCGCACGTGACCAGTGCTGGGCTGAGAGCGTTGGGTTGGTAACTGCAGCGATCCAGGTGACAGGTTTTTGCCGGCGTGGGCCTCAAACTTGAGCAGGCCCATACCACCACTATGGCGAGGGCCAAACATGACATCCAGGCGCACTGGCGGTGGGCGGCCTAACCAAAGCCACCCTTCCAGTAGGGCGTATAATGAGGTGAAGAAAGATGGGGAAAAGGAGATAGCATGGTCCCAAACCAAACTTAGGATAAGAGCATATAGTTGGCTAGCACTACCCTGCCTGTGTGGGAAGTTTGGCGGGCTCTGAGGGAAGCTACGCATATTGTAACATTGTCCAAAATATGATGCTCCATCACCGTTGAGGCTTACCCTCCCGCCTCTAGCCACACCCCAAATGGCGTACCAGACCAGCAATGGGTTATGGCACAAAAGGGAGCACATGTGGGGCGGATTGGGGTGGGCGGGGCAAGCAAATAGTGAGTTAGCTGCTGAAGCAGGTAGAAAACTGGGAGCTGGTGACTAGCGGGCTTGGAACCAATCTAGGAGAATGATTTAAGCTTTGAAGGCATTTAGTGCAGTGTTGCTTATCCTGGTGTAAGCCTGGATAGTAGCCTCAAGCGCGCATGCATCAAGGTTGTTAGACATCTCAACCACACAATCATCAGCAAATGTCAACATTTTGACTGGTGCTTGGCCTTGCACATGGACACCAGTAAGGCGGGCATTTATGTTGCGCAAAAGCGGGTCAAAGATGAAGCTATATAAGAGTGGGCTCAAAAGGTCCCCTTGGTGGAGTCCCCTTTGAGGGCGAACTACATTAGTTAGGAAGCCGGGGCCACGCACAGCCATTGTGGAAAATTCGTGAGCAACATCACCCAATTAATAAATTGATGGGGGAGGGTGAACTTGTGGAGAAAGGCTTTGAGGTAATCCCAGTTGACTCTATCATAAGCCTTCTGCTGGTCTAAAAAACAAGTGCCCCAGTATCTGTGTATTTGCAGACGTTGGCTACAGTATGTATGTTGTACCAAATAGACCGCTTGGGAATGAAACCAAATTGCTCAGGGGAAATGAGATCAGATGCAACTTCCTGATAGGCGGTTGGCCCTGATTTTAGTAAATAGTTTAGTATCAGTGTTAGTAAGTGAAATTTGGGCTCCAATTGGCCAAGTTCAGCTTATCCCCTTTCTTATACAGCGTTATTGTAAAATCCTCTTGGCCCCCAGGGAGGAGGCGCGTTTCAAGAAAACACTGATTTATTGAGGCAAGCAGCAAGGAGGAGAAAGAAGTAAGAATATTTCTAGTAGAACTCACGTGGAATCCCATCTGGACCTGAGCATATCCTGTACGGTGCACTGCGAACGGCAGATCAGAGTTTGTCCTGAGAAATAAATTCATCAACTCCAGATAACGGAAAATGGTGCTGATATGTGCACTTCTAAGAAAATCAGCAACTTCAGCCAGTTTGACTGGATCAGAGCGATACAATTTGGAGTAACAATTTTAAACTTTGATTGCCACTTTGGCTAGATTATCTGCAATGGAGTGGTCTGGCTGCCTCACCTGCGTGTAGGCCAAGATCTGTCACAGTGCGAAGCGTTTTTGAAAAAGTAAGTGTAGCACGAGTTACCTGCCATTATATTCTTTGCCTTATACTGCACACAAACATGATGTTTGTGTTGCCTTACCAGTGCATTGAGGCGAGCGGACACTTCTGCCCACTTGTGACCCCAAGCTGTGCTGTAGTCCGCAGCAGGGACTAAGATTCCAGGTTGTCCACTTCAGCAATTGTGCGCAAAATGACCACTGAGGCAGCCCAAGAGCGATGCAATGAGATGTGGTGAGCCTGGTGGATGGTGTTTGCTTTGAATTTTGATCAGGTAGAAAGTGCTTCCATGCATAATGGTGTGGTAAACTCTGGAGCTGAGGTTTTGGTGTCCACCCATGAGGAAAACCTTGGCGATGTGATTTCAGCTGGGTGGAGTTTGCACCACTATGGTGCCTGTGCCACTGGGTGTGACAAAGAGAAGGAAATCAATACCAACCTGTGATTGGATAAATCGAGCTTTGTTGTTGTAAAGTGTGCAACCTGAGTCTGAAATTTCAACGTTGCAAGAATAAGGTCATTGCGGGACATTGACCTCAGCTGACTTTGTGCACATGGGGATGATACATGTTTGAGAGCAGTGTTGCCTATTGAGGCAGGGTATCAAACAGCCCCAAAGTGGCCTTGAGAGTGTGAAGTTCTATGTGCCCCTGCAGGGGGGGTAGGCACCAAAGGCCAGCGGTCAGTTGCCAGGTTGGTCCAGCAGTTCATGTCGCCCACCACAAATGTCAAGGGGGAAGCGGAAGGGAAGTAATGGCTGAGAAGAATTCCAAACGAGCTCATGCACAGCCCAGGGCATATACATTGATGACAGCATGCACTTCGTCATCCCATGAAAAGGACACAATAAAGACACAGTCATCAAAATATGTATTTGAAGAAATAAATTTATAATTAGGGGTCACTTGTAAAAACACCCCACAGTATGTCAACCAAAAGGAGAGGGAAGGGAGGAGCATGGTTGCTCACGTGTCCTCTCAACGTATGGACAGTGGGTTTTCTGAATGGCCAGGATGTACACAGGTAAATAATTTTTAAAAAACTCATTTTCCTAGCCCGGGATGGTGAAGCCTTGAGTCCAGCGATGTTCAACATCCCTATTGTGAAGGCTCCCTCATTGCACTTTAGGTGCGAGGAGAAGGGCCCTTTGCTTTATTTTGCTGCCTTTTCCATTGCGGTGGTACATGACCTCTTTGCTGGGCCATAGTAAGTTTCTTTAAGGGAATCTATTACTTTGGATGCAGGTATAGTTTTGTTGGACTTTTTCAGCTTTGTTGTAAAACTTAATATTGCTGTGTGCCTGCTGTGCCCCATCACAGGTCTGCAAAAAATTGGTAGAGAAATTGGTGGGCAAATCAGTTTCGATTAAGGCTTGATAGCTTTGGTTGGGGGTATCTGCTCACCCATTGGTTCTTCAGGCTGGGTGGCCAATCTTATTGGTGGATTGATTTGTGAGCCACTTCTGCAGCAAGTGACTCGATGTCCTCCTGGAACTGGGTGGGTGTGATCAAGAATGTGGGTGTGGCCACCACCTTGGCTGCCACTCTGTGGGCCTGCTTGGCCTTCTTACGCTCCTGCAGGGACACAGGTTAGACTTGAATGTAGCACCCCTGCATGCCCCAGGGAAGGCGGCGTCAGTGTCTATAGCTGGTTCATAATGGGCGTCTGTACCACTCATTGCATCTGGGATAATTTCATTTTGTTTGATGCCCTCCTTGGTGGGGCATGTGTGGGCCTTGTAGCCAAATGTGAAACAAAAGGTGCAGATAGGGGGTGCACTATCAAGTGTGATGAAGAACGGGTGGGATTCCTGACCATCAACAAACACAACTGTGGTGTGGGGGATTTGAGTCAAATCTTCCACTATGACTGCATATGGGGTGAACACAGCAATCGCTTTGCCCATGCACAGATCTGGCATGAGCGTAAAGCGCTGCATCTTGAAGGATTGGATTTTCCCATATGATTTGAGCCCAGCCATTAGGTAATACTCTAGCATGGTGCGCTTAATCATTGTAGGTAGAAAGTTAAATGTAACGAAGGTTTAATTTGATTTAATCCAACGAGTGCATTTTGTGTTGACTACCCATTGACCATCTGGTAGGTCCACCACTGCACGCACCTTTGTGGCTTTCTCCACCACTTTTTTGCTTTTGAACCCAAGATCCAACCAACCTCAGGGCGTGGAGTGCAGTGCGACGAACACTGCATTTGGAAAATGGGTGTGTACATCTCCACAAAGCTTTTCCAAAAGCGCCATTTGCTGTATATCTAGGAATACTCAAACCCTGTGATCCACTGATGACAGGGGATGGGAATGCGGAGTATCCATGAACTGGTTACATTTTGTCTGCCAGGCCAAAATCTCTGGTGAAATATTAACCGCCAGTTTTTTACTATTTTTATTGAGGCCGTTGGTGTTGACAGGGCGTTTATGAAATTTGAATGGTGTGGGGACCACTCCTGTGCCCTTTACTTTGCTCGCCCAACTGCTACCTGACATTGGGTTCACACTAATCTCCTCGATGAGATTACTAAACTTACCTATTCTTGAATCAAATAGTTGCTAAAGTGTTTGTAACGAGAAAAAAGTTTTTCCCTCTTAACATATAGTGAGGATTACTGTTTGCAATATTTGTGTTGCCAATAATTCTAACTATAAAAGGATATTTGACAATTAAGGATGTAATTCCCTTATATATATATCTAAAAAATCAAATGCTAGTGTCTTTGGTACCCTGAACTTTATTTGAATAAATGGATTTTATCCTCACATCCCAAGAATTTCTGGTACTCAAGGAGAGGGTATCACAAGTCCAATATGAACCTCAACAATTGCTATAAATAATAGTGACTCTGCCTCAGAAACTTCTTTCTACTGTGAAACCCCTCGCCTCAGTGATTGGGCGGTTGGCACACATGTAGAAGAACTTTCTGCTGCATCACATTTTTAAAATTACCAGCCTCTTTAAAGTGGACCTTATTACCTGTCCACTGAAATATATCATCTACAGATCTTGGACTTCTTGGTTTTTTTTAACTCCTTTTTACTGGGGCTTGTGTTCCATGGTGAAAAGCTATTCAAAGACTAGCTTAAGCTGTGCCAACTCAAATGATAAGTTTAGCTCCACTGTTAACCTAATGTTGATCAAGTTAATTTATGCCTTACTAAATGCTACTTTTGCCTATTTTTCAATTAACTCTATATCATTTAGAATCAGGTGAAATGAGTACATCATCAAGAACAATTCCATAACCAGAACTTATCCAAAACTTTACATTATCAGCTCATTATATCTTATAATTCCGCTTAAACTTCTAGTTTAGAGATATGAGTGCACTAGAAAAGAAATTGCAACTCCTGAATGACATGTAATCCAAACTAACTTTTCTTTATAAAGGGTAATCAAATATATCTATTATGAACTCTCCGCCCACTTTGTTGATATGATATCTGCCCTCCAAACTAGATTAATGTTACAACTGTACTAAAATCTAAGATCAACACTAGGAGAATCTTAGTATAGCAATTTAACTTTATATAGAATTAGCTCATCAGATCCAGAAATATTGGGTAACACGATGCTCTTGCACTCTGAAGATGCCTGATGATACTGGGCCTCTTAGAACTCCTGGGATAGTTCGATCTCCTGGAAGGTCTGAGGCATCTGGACGCCCTGATATATATGGAAGAGCTGGCCTTTTAGCCCCCTGGGTTTTCAAGGCCAATAACAGTACGAATTTTTGAAAACAGACTTAATTTATTGTTATATAAGATGCAATTGCTCAATACTCTTTTAGGACACATTGCTATGAGGAGTGAACTCACCAGAAATGAGGTGCCTCCAAGTGCTTAAGTCTCTCTAGCTTCTAATCATGGTCAACTTGGAGCCTTGGCAGCACTACAGTTCTTGCAAGGGTTGTGGAAGAAAATCCTTGCTATAAAACAGCATTACCTTGGGCTTATGGTTATAACTTTTAGTTTAAAACGAAGTCAGGAAATTAAACGGAACATCACCTCAAAAACTGCAAAAAAAATCAGCTCACAAGTGTACTGACCTTGCTACTGACAGTGTGAATTATTTGCCCCATCAAGTTTTTTATCAAACCACAAACAAGCCTGAAACTCTGAACTTCCAGTCTGAATGTGTACCTCCTGTGACCATCCTTAAGGTAACACACCAACCCCTCGTTGCAACTCATTTAAGCCCTCTTCAAAGACAGATATACCATGGGAGAAAAAATTTGTTGCAATTTGGTCTGACCAATCAATTAATTATTTTAAATATTTAAATTTGTGTCTTAGACTAAGGTTTTAATTCCTCAGGCCTTGAAGCTGAGATTAATCAGTTGATTAAGTTATGGCGGACTTACTTTACGCTTCTTTCAACTTATTGAATCAAGTTAGGATGGATTATTATGCCCAAGTGCCAACAATAAGATGTAGCTTAATAGCTACCAAAGTTTAAACCTTTACCGCCCCACAAGCTATATCACCCAAATCACTTACTATGAATTTCAAAACTTTACAGTGTTGTAAATCAACTCACTTTGTATTTATTTTATAATTCTCCTTGTCCCGCTGGCGTAAAATCAATCATCAAGGGAGTTTTACCCTTTATTCAAGTCGATTATATATACCGTTTTCCAAGATGACTATGCACTGCTTGGTACTCTACTTTAATAATATTATGATAGGAATAAAAAATGAAGGAAATTTTTAAGAGATAGTTTAAGCTACCTAGTAAAAAAATTTTAACAATAATTTAAATGTATTATATCTTTAGGGTTCCTGTCTCCATACAGTTTCCTTTCTTCCTTTTAAAAAGTACAGACCTGTGCAGTTGTACATCAACACCCCAGTGCCAATTACATTTTGTGATATCCACAGGGGCCTCATTTGGTACCCTGTCTTCTGTTCTTGAAACACCGAAAAATGTCATATTCTTATGACAATTGTTGTGGAGACCCGCAATATTACTTACAATGAACCTGATAATGTAGAGTATCTGTCAAGTTCTAATCTCATGTGCATACTTGCAGATTCATTCCAATTTGATGAAGAAACCATGAAGTCTCCACGCTGCCTTAGCGACCTTGCTTTATCTATAGATGGTGCAGTTACTTTTGCCAATCTCTGTCAGGAACTTATTGATTTACATAGCCTTTTTCAATCCCAAGTGAAAAAAATTTGGGTTTTACAAATATAAATTGGATAAGTCTATCTAGAAACAGGTTAAGGCTGGACAAAAGATTATGGCAGAATGGCAGCACTTTGCTAGCATAGCTAAGCAACTCAACCAGGATCTGAAAAGGCTTTATTTGAAAATCCAAAAACAAACATATCCAATGTGATTCTTTAGATTTTGTATGAAGATTTTATGGAGGCAGTTGGGGCCAACTTGCCCAACGTATTAATGGCTATACCTCTATCAGCTGCTACTCCTAACCCTGCCGCAGCACCCGCTGCTTCTGTGAATCCAGTCCTCAAGACGCCTTTATTGATCACTCTAGTGATTTCATCATAGTTAACCTTGAAAACCTGCCCATATTAATAGGCATGAAAATATCCATAACTTCATGCAATTATTTATAATTGCCATGAGAATACTAACAACTAGACCAAACAGGACACAATGATGAATATTCTGGACGCTAATAGTCAGGAGCTTGTATTGCCAAGGAACTGAAGCTAGTACGTTGGATTTTAACACCAAAAATATTATTATTGTGGTGTTTGGTGGGCATAATGGATATAGGCTGTAAACTGCTTTTTTGTTATAGACTTCAAACCTGGAGAGGTAGTTTTGGACTTCTCTGATCGTTTTACTATGAGTCTCAAGTATTATATGAGGCCAAGGTTTGAGCCATTATGATGCTTAGATTGCTTTCCTCCATACATGAAAGCCGCATGAAGAATTTTGATTGGTCATTTTACCCATCTTAAATTCCAATATTACCTTTGCTGAAATGGTAAATTACCCCTAAAACTGCAACTTACTAATGGAGCTCATAAAAAACTATATAAGAAGGAGGCAAGTATTCATTTTCGACTTTAATCACTAGACAAGCTTTGTGAAAAGCTCTGCTAAAGTAAAATAGGGAAATTTACATCTATTGAAAGTTCAAAAATCCCAGACTATAATTTAATTAATATAGAACGATGTTCTGACGCCAGCATCTCAGAGATGATTATAACAAATGAGCTCACTACATCACCATGACCAAAGGCATATAATGATTTACTGAATTACATGAGTCAAGCAGAAACTCTTGACGTTTATACCCTTACTGGCACCAACAATTACGCTGGATAATCCAATTTTATAAGTAGTATTGACAACATACCAATGCATGCAATTGTAGACAATGGGACACCTATCAACAACGTTTCACCAACATTAATGAAGAAACTAGTACTAAACTTATATTGCTTTTATAAGGAATATGGCACCACAGAACCTAGCGCCACTACTTCCAAAGGAGCGTATAGCTCCTTGTTAATAGCGTTCAGTACCAAAGTGTTACCCACCCAGCCATCATGCTACTCATAATAATTATGAGTTAATTATTAGCACATCTTTTATGATGAAATATGGTCTGAAAGCCAACTTTGAGGGAAATTCTTTGGAGGTAGGAGGACAATACATATCCCTGTAAAATACCTAGGAATCCACTGGGGATGAACTTTACCTGATAGGCACAGTTATCACGTGATTGATTGATCTTATTTAGATTGGGCTTTAAATCTTAGATTAGAAGACAGAAGATTTTTATGTCAAAATTGGATCATAGACTAAGTAACAATGTGCATACAGTGTCTTTTCAGCTTTCAGAGCTGACGGAAGATAATCTACCTCCCAATTTGATTCCTGCTCTCAACTACCCTTAATTTTGAATGTTGAGTCTATAGAGGAAAAATTTTTCATTAGCAATCAAAAGGATGTCAATGCACGCTAAATCTGCCTCAACGGATCTTTTAGTCCAATGGGATTTCTCTCCACAATGTAAAGAAATGCACTATTAAACCAGGCCATCAGGCCATCATAAAACGTATATCACTTTAAAAATACTTAAAGGTTTTTAGGATAAAATTCTCACACCAATCTGAAGATCCAAGAAGGATCCTATTGTTGCCTCTGGTGCTATTTATTCGCACCAGGGAGAAATTAAAGTGTCTTTAGAAAGCACCTATTATTATCTGGCATACATCCAGAAGCATCAGATAATTGCTTATGTTTATGTGCTGCCTGGATTAGCGACGTCATTAGCCTTATTTACCATCTAGCCCCTCGCTCATTTCTGTACTTAAATATTTGGTCAAGTAGGGGGTAAATGTTGCGATTTGGTCTGGCCAATTAATAATATTTTATTTATTTAAATTGCATTTAATACCATGTTTCAGTTTAATCAGGCCTTGATGCTAAGTTTAATTTGTCAAATTAAGTTATGGCGATTGCCTCAATGCCACTGTCAATTCGTTGAAATAAAATATGACTAATTATTATGCCATGTGCCCATATTTTAGTATGTAGCTGAATAGCTACAAAGGTTCAAATGTTTACCACCACTGCAGCAATATCCCACAAATCACTTGCTATCAATTTTTGAGGATTTGCGGCGTCATAAATTGAATCTCATATTTAGCACTAGTTGGTTAAATTAAATCTCTTTTATTTATTTCATTTTCTCCTTTGCCCTATAATATAAAAACAATTTTCAAGGGGTTGTCCCCCAAAATTCCAAACTAATAAAATAATTTATTTTCCATAATAGCTATGCATTGCTTGGTGCTCCATTATATAGTTTATTAAATAGAAAATGAAGGGGTCTTTTTGCACAGCTAGTTTGGAATTACAAAAAATCTTTGATGAATTTTTATCTTATATCTTTAGAGCTACTGTCTTCATACAGTTTAAATTAATTACTTATAAGAAGTGCTAATCTATTCAGTTGTACATTGACGCACTATCACCAATTACAACAGATGCGCCTTTCCTTCCTGTACTACTAAGAAAGTGCTCTAGAGATGGCTACCAATAACAAAAACTTATTTATCTAATTGACTCAGACAAGTTTCCTAAGATATTATAATCTCTCACTTTAAAAATTTTCCATACTTGGGCCAATGTCAAGACCACACTAATAAGAGAGTTTCAAAGTGATTAAACTTTGAGATATCAGAAGCAAGCTTTAATAAAATAGGCCTCAATTGAGGACATCTATCTACAATTTTGCCCAATTATTATATCATGATGATGAGACTTTGTTTTGTGAAATCAACTCACTTTTAACAACATCACATCTTCTTTATTGGCTTTCAAATTAATGCTAATCACCATTTTTACCTTAAAGTGGTTAAGCACAATCTTACCTCTCTTCTGCACATTGAGGTAGCTCTTATGGTGGTTCTTCCTGTTCTCTTATTAGTACTTTTAGACCTTCTTGTTATGCTCCTAAAGATTAACCTCACATTCCAGCAGTGACGCTTCCCAAAATAATCTACACAGAGAAAGTATTGCATCTACGTAAGCATGTTAATCACATTGTTAATAGCTGCTTCTGACTCCCTCAGAATGTGAAGCAGAATTGGTTAACTTAGGGCATGAATCCTCTGATGAAAAATCACATACGCCTCATCTACAATCTATCATAGTACTTCCATCTGTTTTGTATTAGATAAATTAAAGTCAATGATCCCCCTTCTATTCTAGGCAAATAAAATTAGAATTTTCTAATTAATATTTATGGTCAATTACCAAGACATAATAATAGAGACAGCTCTGCTTGAGAAAGCCAGAATTCAAAAATATAACTTTTAGCAAGTTGAAAAGTTCTAAGATTGACATAACAAAGGCCTCTGCTATCCTCACTGAACGTTTATTCCGCTCATCAACTAACAATTAATTCACAGTTTGGAACCGCTGTTATATGAGTAGAAGCGGTAGTCCACAAAGTTTTGTTTTGGCCTTAGTAGCGCCAGCTCATTGTTTAATGTAATTTCCTCAACTTACTCAAATAAATGGTTCTTAATTATCACACTAGGCTGAAAATGGAACTTAGGAGATTCAGACCAGCTATTAGAGCTACTCCACTTTGCCCTTAGGTTTTAGAAACTTCTTATTAATACTCTTTCTATAACCTTAGAAAATAGTAGTTAAGAATTACTAATCAGAATCCAACTTGTCGCAAAATCAACCATGGGCTCCGCTAGTGTGCCAGGCCAACCAGTATGAAGACTGGTGGCCCTTTGCTGTTTCGCCTTCATTGGCATACCAACCCCTATAATTCCTGCGTCTAACCCACCAAATAACCACCAACTGCTTCACCTTTAGCCTCAGGCATCCTCGGCATGTGCCCTGGCAAGTCCTGCCCCCTTCCTGGGCGGCTCAAGCACTTCCAAGCTGCCCCACCCTCATGACCCTTCACCAACTCATCTGGGCATGCCCTGGCGAGTCCACCCCCTTCCTGGGCAGCTATGGCATCTCCTGCGCTGCACCCCACTAGGGTTGGTGGCTATGCAGCTCATCCACTGGTAGCCAGCTGGCTAGCTTCCCACCGGTTCCTCATAAAGAGGAGGCATGGGAGCTGGCAGTACTTGCCACTCCAGGCGTGATCACCCGCGCCTATTAGGGATTCCTATACCACCTTCCTCACTCTAGTTGCACTGAGCTACTTCAAAAAAACAGGAAAGATGGCAAACGAGAGATGTTTATTAGGAGGGAATGAATGACTACTTATACTACTTTCAGGGCTACTGCGCCCAAGTACTCTTTGGCCAATCAACTACCAGAAATCCCATCGGCCTCTTTGATTCCAAACCTCTATCAGATCATAAACTATTCATTCATACTTCATAGCGATTCCCCCCAAATCTGCTCATCTGATCCCCAAATTATTAATATTAGGTCAATCCATCCTCAGCATAAGTCGCTGGTCAACTGTATACAAATTTGTAATTGAATAAGACTTTGAGCATCCTTGACATGAGTCGCCAGTGCTCCAAATTAGATGGTGGAACCATTTCAGACGATTCATAACAGATTCATCAGCTTTCTGCTGGAAACTTCCACAATTATCTTCAGATGGCATTTCAGCAGTGAACGCAGCTTCCATCAAACCTAAACTTGATCAAATATATAACATTAAATAGTATCAAATTAGGCAATTAGCTGGCAATTACGCCTAATTAATCAAAACCCCTAATTCAGATACTATCAGAATGATTCATCTGGTTAAAATCCCGACATTGCCATCCACTTAACCATATGATATCCTTCAGTGCGACCCACCCCAATGGTGGGTCAAGACCTCCCAGCGCCCTCACAAAGGATCATTGGTCTTAACCAGTGGCTTTCACCACTCCGTAACACAACTAACGTAAGAATTTTTTGTATAAAATCATAAGGAACAATTTTTTTTAAGATTTTGTAAACCATTGTTATATGATCTCCCATCCATATACAAGGGGTTTTTGAGAAGTGTTCATGCCTCCTTGAGTATCCTACCTCCATCTGTAATACAGATTACCAATTTTAGGGCCCAAAACAAACTAATACCTGACACACTTTCTGAAAAGAATGTAATTCCGCTCTTTGACCCAAATTATTTTACTATATCTTACACACTTAATCTGTAGCGGAATACCAATTACAAATATATAAATAACATACTCATGTTTTAAACTTATAAGCAAACTAACCTTTTTTATTAAGGGAGCTTTACCCTATCCTGGGATCCTAAACCTACCTATGAGTAGTCTATTTATTTTTATTGGGAAACCTAATTAATCAGACTCTTAAATACCACAGTATGCTATTATTATCCATTTAAACCATGTCCTATTAAAATATCATGGAGGTAAACTGTAGATATTCAATTAACTTACAGGATTTACCCACCTTCCATTTATTCTTTAGTCAAAATTAGTATTAGGGATAATCTTACTGCTGACCAACGTCAAGATATAGAAGCCCTGTTATATTACAAAAATATATTTTGAAGGGAACTAGTGATTTTTAGGAATATTGATGGAGTCATTAATTGAGCGGAAGCCAAAAGTCATCCCCATTATTAGTTTAATCTGATAAGATTTTAATGTAGAGGATATCCTAGTGCCTCTTGAATCAAAGCAACTATTAGAAGCTGGACTATCTGTACCTTTTAAAAGCCCTTGGGCTTCCTCTATAATACTAATATGAAAAAAGATGGAGATCATTGGGAAATAATGGATTATTGCCACCTAAATACCATCACTCAATTAGATAGTTACCCCTTTAACATATATTTATCCTTACATCTAATGTCAGGATCAAAGTATCTTTCTGTGATAAATCTTGCCAAATTCTTTTGGAAGATTGAGCTATTCACAAGGATCACAGAAAATAAGCTCTTATCTCTAGTGAAGTTATTTTTAGACCTATGCGCATGCAATAGGGGCTATGAATTGCCCCTGTTACCTTTCAAAGAGCGATTGATAGCCTTTTTCTTACATAAGAACTTGTTTTTGTGTTAGTCTACTTTTTAAAACAAAACCATATTTTCACAAAATCATTATTTTCTCATTTAAATCACATTTTGGGCTTCTGTTTTTGTGGCTTGATGGTGCTGTTCCCAGGGAGATTGACAGTCAATACTTGAAGCAGTCTAAAACTCTTGACAAGTTTTTTCTCTTTGAGGGTGTGAAGTCACACTTAAGTCCCATCAGCTAGAGTATACATCCTATGGTAAGTATGGCAAAAGGACTTATTAAAGTCAAGTACTAAAAAGAGAAATATAGAAATAAGAAGTAACTTTATTTTTAGTATAAAATTGAGGATTTTTTTTAGTACTAGATGGTCCTAAAATTGAGGATTTTATTTATTACATATAACGTTATATACCACATAAGGAAAAGATGTAATAAATTAATGGAGGGAGTATCCAAAATAGGAGGCTTTAGGCTAGGAGATGCAAACAGATTAATCAATGACTTTGTAGCATATTTTTGATAGGGAGAAAATGTATATTAGATGTACCAAGTCAGGTGAGTCTTTGTATCGCTTAGGTGATTATTGGTCAGATTCTTGATTCTTAACCTTTTGCTGGTGTATCTTAGTTACTGCGTTGGGTGCCCTTTGTAATGATTACCTAATATTTCAAAAAAATTCATTTCAATTAAGCAGGATTTCATATTGGGTATCTAATCTTAAATTTGGTCTGATGGAATTATTCAAATATCGACTTGAGCCCTTCCAATAAAAATATTACATATAGACATTTTATGTGACTTCTTTAACCCCTTCTTTAGTCTAAGCATCGATTCTCTCATGGGAGTTGATTGATCAATATTCTTCACATCATGTCTTTCATCCAGATACTTCTAATCACATTTTTAAAAAATATTAGCATGGTTTAACCAATGGAAGAATCAGCTATGTAGGCAGTTGATAGATTCTTTAGCTTCTAAATATTTAATTGAGTATAACTTTTTTAGCACTCTTTGTTCCCAACCCAAAAGGGGAGCCGTCAGGCATCTTTATTTGCAAATGGGACAAACAAAGAGATTAATAAAAATAAAATTTTCCTAATATGGCGCCTCAGCTAACAGCCTAGGAAGCCATATCAGAAGGTGAGGAAGCTTTGGGAAAACTTTTGTTTGGTGCCCGCTTTAGCTGGCAGACCATGGCAGATAGCATCAGGGTGGGAGCATCAGCGACATGGGGCATAAGGAGGTATAGTTGTATATTTTCTTCGTTTATGAGGCCAGCGGTATCCATATCCTCAACGTATTGAGCAAGTTGATGCTCAGCGATTTCTTTGAGTATTTCATCTCCACGTTTGTAGGTTAGAGCATATGGCCCACCCAGATGAAATATAAATTTTCTCCTAAGCGTTATAAAATTGTAATAGTACAAGACTAGATACAATTTTCAAATGTGGATAAAGGGTTGTGGGATGCATTTGCTGCTTGACCTTGTCTTTAACCATCTTGGCTAGATTTTTCAATGACTCTGATTTAAGTTATTTAATCTTTTGGGCTAATTTTTTGATGCTTTTTCAGTCTCAGTAATAATTATCACTGGTGACTTCATGAGCTGATAGAGATGAGATACCATGTCCATCTTCAAAGGCCTTGAAGGATAACATTTTGATGATACAAAGAAAAATTATCATGTAAGCCATCAACGCACTTGGAAGATATTGGCCCCAGTGTAAGGGATTGAATGTACATTACATAATATTGAAACTGATGTTCCCTTTTTTGCATTCACCGTTTGATGATGAAAGGTAGGGATCTGAGAATAGTTGTTGAGCTCCAATGTTCATAGCTAAGAACCTCACAACTCTTGTCGTAAATTTTTCTGTTATCACATACAGGACCTGTGGGCAACAGTGCTTAGTAAACATTTTAAAATAAATGTTAGAAGTAGCCCTGAAAGTTTGCGTGGGAATGGCTATTGCTTTATTCCACTTCATAAAATGATTAATCTATAAATATTTATCAATTTTTTCCTGTAGATATAGGCAGTAGACTTATTACATCTAAAATGATGTTATGAAATGGCTGCTGAGGGGTTATTGGCTGACACTTGTAATTTGTCCTTATGCGGCATTTGTTTTTAAGTTATGCAAGATTTTAAAACTTCCACTACAGAGTCCATTATTAAATCCCAGTATTGGTCCTTGATCCATTTGTAAGCTTTTCTGGATCCTCTATGCCCCATATAGTTGTGGGCTTCCTTTTTACTGGTATCTGTTCTGAAGGTCACAAGTAAGGTAACCAATCCATTCTAATTCCTTGTCTATTTTTTAGTTTTAGTAAAGCATACATATCGTTTCAACATTTTTAACTGATTCATCTTCATCATACTAAGAGTTTTGGCTTTATGAGTAGGTTGTATGACCGTTCAGCTTTACTATTGTATAAATATAATAGAGGCAATTGGGTCATTCCATTAATGTTCATGTGCTTTGTTTCAGCTTGATGGACAATGCTCATGTCATAATTCAGAAGTTTTTTAGAGCCCAATGTGCTAATCTTCATGTCAGATCTTTCATTTTTTGCAACCACTTTAGAGAAGTGCGGTCTGTAGCACGTGTAAGGTGTGTGCCAAACAAAAAGAGCTAGTAATATTTCAGCAAGGAGAACAGCTAGGCGATCTTTCTCCAAGACACTTTAATTTCTCTCAGCTTTTGAAAGCGTTTTGCTGTAATGATAAACTGGGTGGTCAATGCCATCATCTAGTGAGATAGTGACTCCTACGGCTAAGTCAGAGGCGTATTTAAATAGGATGAATGGCTTCTCATAGTCTGGATTTCATATACTTTGGTATCTTCTTTAATAAATCCTTCATGGTCTTAAATGCAGCTCTTTGCTCTACTCCGCACACAAAAAGGGTGTTTTTGGTAAACAAATGGACAAGAGGTTTGGCAAGTTGAACGAAATTAGGGGTAAGCAATTATCGTATTTCATTATTTCTAAGATAACCTTTGTCTCAGAGACTCTTCAGCTTAGCATCTTGGAGTAAGTTTTAACCTTATCATACAAGAGATGGATTCCTTCCCGCAATATGACATGTCTGAGAAATTTAAATTCCTGTTGGAAGAAGGTGTATGTTTCAGTTTTTAGTTTGATGTTCTCTTGTAGTAGTTACAAATTGACTTGATGTGGTATAGATTAAAGGTAAAAGTTTTGAGAACACCGTTATGTCTACTTGGTATTCAATCATACAGCTTAATTAAATCTTGCAGGGTTTAATTCATTCCATTAAAATTAAGCGGGAGCGTTGCATAATCCCCAAGGGAGTTAAGTAGGTTTAAAAAATCGTTATGTGCAAATAAATGTCATTTTTTCTTGGTCCTCTGGCGATAAATCTTTCTTCCAATAGCCACTGGTGAGGTCTATCTCAGAGAAGTAATTTGATCTGGAAAATCATGCCAGAGCATTTTCAATTTGTGAAATTGGATAACTTTCCTTCTTAGTGAGATTGTTTAGCTTCCTGTAATCCATCACTATTCAGTGATCACTAACATTCTTTATGAGTAGCAGTGGGGACGACCATGGATTCTGAGAGGCCACAAGAAAGCATGCATATAATTTGTTTGAGTCATTCTATATGTATCAATCCTCTACCTTTAGATTCACATTAGGTTTTAATCATATTTTGGTTGCTTCTCCTATGACAATACTATGTGTCCAGTCTTTCATATGACATAGTCGACAACTAATATGAAGAAAAGTCTTGATAGTCTTCAAGTAATTGATGCACTTTCTCAATTTACTCCTTTTTAACTTTTTGGGTATTTGTACTTGAGTAATGACACAAATTAAAATAATTGCTGGTAGACCAAAATCAATTTTGAGTACCAATAAAATGTACCTTATCAAATTTATAATTGAGAATTAATTGACCTTTCCCAATCTCTTTATGTTTCTTGACTAATTTATCTTGGTTGGTTAGGTTTCCAAGTAGTAGCTCAATAGCCGCTGATAAGCTGGCTCAAGGACTCCTGGTAGCACTCTTGGTTTTGATATGATGACTTTATCAACACAAGTGATATTTAGCAAGCAGTTTGGGGTATACTTAGAATTACTTTGGTAAAATTACTCTTTATTCTCCTTATTTGTTTTACTCTTTGCTAGCATAATATGCTATGCCTTCTGATGCATCTACTGAGTTGGGGAGCTTTTTGTATTTTTTCCAGAGGTAAAATTTATCTAATTTAAAATGGAAAAAAAGTACTTAACTAGACAAAAGTACTTCCTTCTTCTTTATTCTTTAGATCTGTAAAAAGGGAACTTCATAAATTGAAGAGTGATATAGAATTTTCTCTCAGTTTGTGACTCCTTTATATTCGATCATATTCTGTATCTCAAAAATTATATCATATCATCTATTGTCCTGAAAAACTTTGGTCAATGAGAAGACTAATTTACCAACTTAAATTGTCAGAGATAAATATGCCCCTATCACCTTAGTATTGTTTAAACTGGCAGTGCTATACTCTTGATTGTATACAAGGTCAGGGTGAGTTTAATCTTCTTGATGAAGATGTGAATGACAAAGTTGATTGAAGATCTTGTGTCTAAGAATAGCCATTACTTTGACCTTCTGAATTTCCTCTTCCACTATATAATTGTTTCTCCAAACAATGGTGGGTAAGTATAACACCTCTCTAAGGCGGAACGTTGGATTGAGCTTTTAGGGTAGTCTAGTATATTTCTTCTTAATCTCCAGTATACTTTGCATGCTCAAGATGGTTCATAACAGCAGGGCAAGATAATGATCAGCATCGATGGTTGTATTAATTATTCTGGAGCAACCAATAACTTGACTGAGGTAAGTACCTTCCAGAACCTGAGCGTCATTGATATTTCAGCGTTCAAGTGATCCAGAGTGGCAAGATCAGCGGGTGTACCTAAGATATAATAGCCTGTGTCCTCATTAGCACTTCAGAGTTGTTGATGGAATAATTCTCAATGCATGCAAGCTTGGCAATCAGGAATTTTTTTCTTTCAGGTACTTTAGGTTGGTCAGCATTATATGTACCAGACACTAAGCTTACCGCCCTTTTTCCATGCTCTGCAAAGGTAGGGTTCTTCTCATAAATATTTTATTGTTGTAATTATTGAAGTATTTACACTTGGGAATCTCCACCTTTTAAGGCTTCACTTCTTCCACAGTGTACACTCAGGGCTTTTTAGAAACTTTTTACGTGATCTCTGGCTTGCATTTAAACCACATTGAGAAGTGCTTGTTTAATTTCTAAAACAGAGTTAAAGATTTGCTTGACAGATGTGACATACATGGCTAGGTCAGGACTACTATGTGTCCCAGCAACAACAGCAGCTAAGGCATCCTCTAATGTAAGCATCTTCTAAGTCATCAGAGTTTATGCCTCAATAGAAAGTAATCCGTAAATTAGCTAAGGTTTCATTTTTGCTTAGCGCAAAGCTCATAAATCCTGTTTTGCAACTCAAACTTTGCTTGAAACTGGATTCTTTAATGAGAGCTTCATTTAATTCACTCCAGGTTTAAGTCGTCCATATGAGGTACCATATCTCCTTGAGCAATAGAGCTTAAATAAGATCAATATATTCAAAAAAATTTGTGATCAGTTTCATCTTCAATCACAGCTTCATTGATGTAGAGTAAAGATGTAAAACTTCCTTCGCCAAGTGTGAACTTGTCCTTAAAAGTAGGTTTAAAAGTAGTGGCTTCCAATACTGTAATGACGTGTACTCTGGATACCTTAGTTTTAATATTTTTGTTACAAGTGTCGCTCAAAGTTAAAAAAATGTAAGAGTCAATGTATTTGATCCTTTTTGTGGATTGCAATGTTGGTAATTTCTTTGTATTAACCTTGGAGTGACATCCAGCTGATTAATTCTTATTTTTGAGAACAATTTGTCATTCTCCAGGTATATAACGAGAATGGCCAGATCATAAATTTATTGATGAGAATATGAGTGGTAAGCTTACAAGGTTTGTTAACATCTTCTAATGCTCCAATTTGCTTATTCAAGTCCTTATTCATCTCTTTGAATTCAGCGCTCTGAGAAGGCTTTGTCATTCATGGCTTTCAGATATTCTGTAAAGATGTTCCAGCGCTGTTCAGCGTCAATGAAGCTTCAATAGACTTAATTTATGCCTTCTTGACTAGGCGTTTTGCCTCTCATTTTGCTCTACAATTTGTTAAGTCGCTCAGCAATGGAAATTTGTAGGCACCTGAGTCGCATAGGATACCAGATCTTGCTCAATATAGGATCTCAGGAATTAATTTTTTGAAAAGATGTTCGAGTATTAAAGTCTAATGAGTCTCCAGCTCATCAATATGTCATAGGGCTTGCTCTAGTCATGATTTGAGAAGCTTAATTGATCTTCCTCATTATGACGGCTAGTTTAAACTTTGTCTGCCATTTCACCATGACTGCATTTTGTCTTTAAAGCTCAAGAGTGAAAAAAGTCAAGTAATCTTTAGTAATTTTTGTTCAACTCCGTGATATCCTTTCTGAGAAGCTCATAGCTTTCTTCACATACTTGTTAAAACCATAATCATTGTTCCCCATTAGGTTATGGAGTTAAATGATATAAGAACAATTTTCTGTGATCAGTTGCTAGTTGTTACCTATGTTTTGAGACGCTAAATTATATACTTGTTTGTAGGCCAACTGTAAGGCCCCTTGATTATTGTTATGATAATGTAATTCTTCGTTATAGACTTTTAAAAAATGCATGCCCAGATAAAGCACTGGGCGTATGAAATGCATGATGTAGCGAGATATATTCATACTTAAACCATATGTCTCTGGGATAAAACTTGATTCATAAGGTTCATGAGAGTCCTGACAACAGAGAATGCCCTTTCACGGCTAGCTATTTCTCCTAAGTTAGATGACTCCATGAAATAAGTCTCAAACTAATAAATTAAAAATCCAAACTAATGACCTGATTCAGGAATCTCCATTGGATTTTCTTACCTTTTTCAAATATGACATATGGGCGGAATTCCCATTTGGTCATCTTTTTGACTATTTCTGTTGTGCACCAAGTGGGTTACAATATCAATTGGATTATCTTCCATAGTGGTCTCAATTAGGTGCAGGTATCATAAAGCGTTGGCTGAGCCCCCTGTAGTGAGCACCATCCTGATGGGCTTCCATTTTTGTGGTTCAATGGTGCTGTGCCCAAGAAGCCTGACAGTCAATAATTAAAGCAGACTAAAACTCAAGGCAAGTGTACTATTTAGTTTTAAGGGTGTCAAGTCAAACTTATGTCCCATCAGCAATATATACGTCCTATGGCAAGTATGGCAAATGGATTCATCGAAGTCAAGTTCTAAAGTGGTAAACAATTAGCGACATAACATTGAAGTTTAAAGTGGGAGTTTTAAATGTTAAATATAATCAATCTAAACCCCATAAGAAAAATAATTAATAGACTATTGGATTGGAATCTGGATGGGAGGTCCTTGGCCATGAGATGCATGCAGATTGTAGAATGCCTTTGTAGCTTATTCTTGATAAGGAGAAAAAGTATGCTAAATGTAACAAGTTGGATGATACTTGAATATCACTTAGGTTTGTTGGGCAGATACTTGACTTTACCCTTTTGCAGGTACGTCTTAATTTACTGCCTTGGGTGCCACCTATAATGTGACCTGACATACCTATAATCCTTCATTTCAATTAATCAGGATTTCATCTTAGGATATTTTGGGTCTAAATTGGTCTGATGGAATTTAACTAGTATAAAATCGAGTCATACCAGCTATTGATTTTTTCATATAATAAATTGATGTGCTTCTTTAACCCCCACCATGGGTCCAGATTTTAATTCTTTCACTAGAGTCAATTGTCCAATATTTTTCTCATAATGTTCAATATCCTAATATCCGACTCACATAGTGATGTCTTCCAGTGATTACAGAAAGCTTCATTTAAACTATAACATTACAAATAGTTCTTTCTAAGCAAAATGATTTTTCTGTGTTATAATGTGAGTAAAGAAGGAATTTCTTATGGGAATGACAAGGTCACTGATACCTTAAAAATGCTGACACCCAATACCCTTTAAATGCACAGATCTTTCATAATGATAATCAGATATTGTTAAATTCTCATTTTACATTTGTAGAAAAATTTAAACCTTAGTACTTTTGTTAAAGAATGGAGTACATTTCAATGAGAAGAAATCAACAATCTTTTCCAAAATTACGCTTAGCACGCACTAAATTCCCCTATTATCATGAATCTCAACTTTGATAGACTTTTTTACTTTTCACTAACGCCAGGAATACCGCTATAGGACCAGCACTATCCCAACGTGAAGAAAAAATTTAAACCATTAAATTGCCAATCATATCAAACATTATATGAATCTATATGCAATCATGGTGTAACAGAATATGAGAGCTTTGATGTTTTAATGGCCATCAGACATTTCCAGCCTTTTTATATAGGGCACTTCACTATAGTTACTAAGCATACACCTTTGATGGCTCCAATAAATGTAAGGTCCTCATGGGCTTCTGTTTCATTGGTGCAAGGCCCTTGACTTCAGCTATCAAGCTAGCCAGAGCTTAAATCCTTTTAGGACCAATAAAGGTTAAACAAAGTCATGCCTCTTAACCAGATCTCTGACTTAAGGCATACCATGGACAAGTGATGGGTAGCTGCAGAATATCAATGCCTACAATATTTTTGCCCCCATTACCAAAAACTCACCCTAGTTTCTAATTATGAAAAGCAATACATTTAATATTAAACTCCGTGTAGATTACTGAAATTGCCTTAACGCAACAACAAGAGCCCTATTTTGAGTCCCAACAGGTAGCTCAAATAAGGAGCCACCCTGGAAGAGGGAGTTTCTTCTAGTGGGCAAGTTTGGTCAAGAGGTCATAGGGGAAAGGTAAAAACATGTGGACCATACCCAGAACAAAATCTTAAAAGTTTCAAAATGAATTTAGGACATATGGAATTATCAAAAAGACCCTAAATATCTGGGAGCTTTGTCCAACATTGTTGTTGAAGTGAATCAATCAAGCAATGGTTCATAATAATTTTAAATTGGGAATCAGATTTTGAAACCGCTGACAATAGTATTTAAGGTTAAAAACTATCTTATAATATTAAAATTTGGTATAGAAACTCCCCCTTATGAAATACTCTTAAACCCAACATTCTTCTAATGTTAGGTTGTTAAGTATTGTTTTATCTATTGGTATAATGAGTTTATCTGAAGAAGCTTTCTGTTTTTTACTCGTTATTAATTTTATTGAAATATAATATTTCTTTTCCTTTCTAAGCCTTTTCTTATTAAGGGTCTCACTCAGATCATATAGTTGAAGTACCCCAGAATGATTTTTAATCTTGCTTCCTCCCACTATAGGAGTCCTGATGAGGCGCAGCAGAGTAGTCTGTGTCATTTGTTGTGACTGTTGTAACACATACATTCACAGGCCAGTTTTCTCTTTGCACGCATCTATTTTAAAAAAGACAACCATAAATTTCCCTGGTTACATCGTGTTTCCAAGTCTTTATAGTTTGGGGACAGACGGTTGACCACCTAAATTTGGCTAGCTCACTTCAAACTTCACTGCCACGTGTGATGTGGGATCCTTGATAAAGGCGGACTACCAACTCCTCTTTCCAATATTACACCCCTTCTAATGATTTCTAATAACAACAGCTCAGGGCAAGATGTTCAGAAAGGCTCTGGAAACTTTTTAGGTCTCTTTTACAGGTTTAAGATATACAATAGTAATATTGTTGATTCTACAAAAAGATAATATATATGAGTCAGTGTTAATAGTATAAAAACTATTATCCACCTGATTTATTTAACCAAATAAAACCAATCAGTTTTCTCCTATCAAGAGGTACTGGAAACCTTCCTTCAACCCACGTGAAGTTTCTTGAAAACGATCTAGACAACAAGGGAAACTATTTCTTCAACTATAGTACCAAGAGTTGACAAACTTCAGAATAACAAGGGAACTTTTCGCTTTCTTTCTTAACGCAAGAGATCTTGAGAGCACCATACAGTAGATAAGAGAAACTATCTCTTAACTTATTTTTAGGAGAAAAGAAATTAATTGCAATAATAACTTGAATAGTTGTCTTGTGAGGATGTCTCTTTTTATTTAGTAAAATCAATGATTTCTATAGAGGAACTCAGCGCTCTACTCTTAATAATGGCGCCCCAATGGGAACGGCATCCATTGCCAATGATTTTAACCCTTCACAAATCACAACAATGTTGAATGTTACATCTGTCCATCCATTCACCTAGTTGGTATCCACCGCTCACTAGATTACAATCTGTCCTGGGTTAAAATTTAGAGAAAGCAAGTCCCAACGCTCTTATCCAACCCAGCGGATTAATTTTATATAGCTAGCAACCTGCTTAAGTAATGAGATTTTAAACAATTAGTAGCAGGTCGTATTTCCTTTTCAGGACAACGCACAAGTTGCTGCAAATAAAAGCATTTCACCGCTCAGCAACTGCAATAAACCCTTATCAACCAACAACAAACCCTGGACAATTTGCACAAGAAAGTTTGATTGATATAATTAGAATAATCAAATCGCTTGTCAATATTGTAAGGGATCCCCCTAAAAGACATTAGTAATCTTTCTGAATCAAAACCAGTAAATTTCATCAGTATTTCATTAAGAAAAATTCCAAAAAAGTTATTAACATTTGATAACTCCCACAACCAATACAAGACTTCATATAATAAATTGTACCCTTACAGACAAAACAGATAACTTTATTATACTACAATAAAGCTGGTGACGTGGCAATCTCAAAATTTCAACAAAATCCTTTTTACTTTTCTTCTATTTTAAAAAACCAAGCCTGTTAAGCCGTGCAATTGGTCACTCAGGATGATTCCTACCTCCAGTTATCATCCAACACGTGTTTTATAACCAGTGGTAGAATAGTAGGTAGAGGAAGAATAATATGAGACAGAAGAAGTGGAATAGCATTATATAGAAAAGATAGGTGATGATAAAGATGACACTAAAAGAACCTTTGGAAGAGGTGGCTCTACGGATAAATCTTAAGGAACAAGTAATTTCCTCATATCATATCTCCTTAGTGACCCGTATTGAAGCTGAGCGCCAGAGGAACCCATTTCTGAGGATTTATTAAAGGTCCAGCCCTCATCTAATCCATAATATCCAGAGTAAGATTCTTTACCATATACGCTAATCAACAGCTATGAACTCTCATTTTTTTTAGTCCAAGCGGAGCCAGAAGCCCCATGTGGTTAAAAAAATCAGAAAATCGCGTGTTTCCCTTACTAAATTAACTATATTTGGTCGCGCTAAATTCATACCTCTGTATAGATTACAGTTGGGTGAAGGGAAGAAACATTAGATGCCTTGGTGGACACAGGTGCATCTGGGAATTACATTGACCTAAAGGTTGTGCAGACTTTGGCTCTTCAATTACTACAAGAGCCTCTGTTATGGGTGCCTCTCAATCCCTATTGTCACCCGCCTCTTTGTAAACCTCTTAAGTTCAGGGTAAATGAACATGAGCTTATAGCCCACTTCTCAACTATAATAGAGTTGCTGTACTGAGTGTCCTGGTCGTTATATAGTGGCGCCGTCTATATATAAGCATTGACTTAAAACTAAATATGCTGGAATTGACCATACAACTACTCTGGGGAAATTCTCTGCTACCCTATTTGGTCACAGGTAATGCGGTGGCAGCAGCAGCAGCGTACTCCGTCTCAGATGATTTACCTGACATTCCCACTACGTCGCTTATCTTGGAACTCTACAAAGAGGTGTTAAACGTTGAAAAGTTAATAGTCTTACCAACAGTTCTGAGTTTGACCTGAACTTCCAGTTGATAGCGGAGCTCGTTAAAATAAATTTCCCGTTGTACCCATAGATGGCTCAGGAAGTTCAAGCACAAATGGTTTGTCTTGACGAGATAGTTGCTAGGAGTCAATGAATATAATCCTGTCCTTTATCATCTTCATCAGTTTTCTCCCAAAAACCATTTGGTACACTGAGATCCTAGTGGACTAAGGACCTTTGAATTATGTCACTGTCCCAAATCCATATCACCCCTTTGAAAGCTATCATTTCCTAGGCCATATGCAGATCTAAGACCTTATATAAACTTACCCTGTATAACGCGTTCCACCAAGTTTAGTGAAGTTTGTTCAGGAATGGCTGATGGCTATCTGAGCGCGGTATGGAATTTATCAGTTCAAGGTTATGTCTTTTAGCTTAAAGAATGTCCCAGCAGTTTCTAACGCCACATTGATGATGCTCAGTGGGAATTCAGTTTCTCCTAAGCAATAGCATGCGTTGATGACATTTTAATCAAATCCCCGATGCTTAACATCACACTAGGGATTTTATGTTTGTGAAGGCAGCCCTACATTGTGCTGGACTAGTTTTAAAGCTGTCCAAATGTGGATGTCGTAAGCAGGATGTGCAGTTTCAGGTGATTTTGTTATCAAAGGATGATCATGCCATTGCACCTTCAAAACTGGATACTACTAGTTTTTGTTCTACTCCTTTGACGCAGAAAAACTTTGAGATTTCTGGGATCTGTCATCTTTTTATAGATGTTTTCCACAGAATCTCTGAGCTTGCGTCTCTCATACACCCACTTACAGGAAGGAATCCTCGTTTGTTTAGACCCCAGAGTGAAAAAAGCTATTGACTAAATAAAAACGTTTCACCACTACTTCTATTTTGGGTCACGATGATGAAGAAAAGCCTTTATTATGCCTTGTGACGCCTCAGGCAATTCAGTTGGTGATGTCCTGTTACAAAAACAGCTGTGTGAGAACACCATGTTGCTTACTTATCAAGAAAATTAGCATAACTGAGCAACTGTGGGCCATATAGGATAAGGAATTGGCTGCCGTTGCTAGGTCTCTAATGAATTGGCGGTTTCTCTTACAAGTGCCAAGCACACAACTGTGGTGCGCACTGACCGCAAATCGTTCATTTACTATTGAAAGCCACAGAAGCTAGCCCACAGACAAACATGAGCTTATTTTGATCTCTTAAGTTTTGATTTCAAGTATGAGTTTATTAAGTGAATCATGCGGATATTACCCAGAAATTATTAGTTGAAATCCTTTAAAGGGCCTGAGTTTCTTAGCAACTCTGAACTAGTTACTGTTTTCTCCATGAGCAGATAATGGCACATCTTACAGTTTATTGCAAAGTAGCTTCCACACTCCACCACTCTAACCCAAACTAAACTAAAGCTTTAACTAAAATTTAAAACCCCAAGTAGCCAAGTCATTCAAAATAATTTCCCCAATCACTAAGCCTGTTAGCGAAGATGGGAAAAGCGCTCCTGTGTAAGGACCTGTCACTAGAAAAAGTTCACTCTTGGATAAAGTATTGGCCCTGCAAGCAGTAAATTCTGAAAGTCTTAACTTTATGTCTAAAATATTTACCATTAAGGCTCTATTTAGATGATTTTTCTAAAAAGTGGGTAGTTTATTTTTATGAAAAAGTATAATTTCCTTCTTCCCAGCGTTTCCGCGCCACAAGGAAACATCATGATTTATCCACTAGGGGGCATCCTGGCATGAAGTGTATTGCCTAATAAAGCACGAGTATGATTGGAATGACCTTACAAAGGATGTTTCCACGTGGATTGAAGGTTGTTTAACATGCAAACGCTCTAAATCTGATTGAACAGAGAAAATTTTCTACATCTTCCAACAAGCAGAAGGGGCATGTATCTCAACTTCAATGGAATTAGTTATGGTATCCAGTGTCCTAGGGGTATAATGCAGTCATACTGGGTGATAGATTCACAAAAAATACCATCTTTGTTTCTTGCTTGACAACTATTAAAGCTTGGGGTTTAGCGCAGCTATTTGTGTCACATGTCTTCTCATTATTGAGATTTCCCACTAAAAAGGTGATCAGCTATAAAGGCATCATTCACTTCAAGATTTTGGAGCCATTGTGCAACATGCTGAAGATCAAACCATGCAGATCATCAGCAACCACACTCAATCTGATGCCAAACTGAAAAACTTACCAATGATTGGAGCAGTATCTCTGATGCTATGCCATCGCCTCTAAAGACATCTGGTAAGCAGATCTTCCTGTGGTCCAGTTTTCCTACAACAGCTCATTAAATGCCATAATAGGGTGTCACCCCAGGTATGTCAACTCTGGTTTCAATCCTGCCTTCATTATTGGACCCTAAATCTGCAGCAATATTCCAAAGCGTATCTTTAATTAAGCATATTTGAAAGGTACATCTTCAGGTATAAGAATAGTCAACTAAGAACCATTAACACAAAGTGGTTTTCTGACAGTTAACCCCATGTGGCCACAGACTAACAATAGGGGATTTGATCATGGTTGATACCAAGAACTTTACCTCAATGTTCCTAAACAAGTTGACATATAAGTGATCAGGTCCCTTTCATATAACTCAGTTGTTAAAAATGAATCAGTCCATGTAAATTTTCCCATCACCATAAAATCAACAATTTATTTCACGCCTCCACCTTATCATCATTTAAAGGAGAGAACCCAGAGGAGATAAAGCATATCATGCTGGAGAGTGTGCTATAAATGGATTGAATGGATCTTAGACTTTAAAAAGAATCAAACACAGTCTGCAGTACTTGGTATAGTGAAACTTAATCCCATCTTATGAAGATTTTTAGGTTCCTGAAAGATAATTGCAAAACTGTTATTTGTTGATTTCTGAGTTTTACAAGGCCAACCCCAAGGCAAATTCACCTTTCCCGACCTAGAAGGCTGCCATCACAGCCATTAAACTTCCTACCCGCACAAGAACTATGTCAGGGCCAAGTCCCTGAAGGGGGAGTAGACCCTGTCCTTTTTCAAAGGGTAATGTATGGCCTGGATCCGGCTATCAAGCTGTACTGGGTCATGCATCCTTTCAAGACCATAAAGGGTTAAACCCCAAAGTCCCTGCCCCTTACTTAGATCTCTGACCTAAGGCATAACCTGGATGAGATTGGGTAGCTACAGACGCTCTCTGCCTCCCATATTTCTTAGCCACCTAACCACAAACTCACCCTAGTTTCTAAATGTACATAGTACAACAAGGAAAGGACTAGAAAACTCTGTGTCAATTATTGGAAATTAAAAAGTGCAACAATAAGAGCCCTATTCTCTATTTTAAAATGGTCTAAATTGAGAGTCACTTGGGAAGAAAGAAATTATTCTACTAAGGCAAATTTGTTCAAGAGGTCAAACAAGAAAGGTCAAAAAGGTATCATATTTAGCACCATATCCTTACTTTTTCTAAATGGATTCAAACAATTAGAATTCATCAAAAAAAACCCCCAAAAACATATGACCATTAGCTGACCTTGTTGTTAAAGGAAATTAATTGAGATTTTTTGATACAAATGGATTGGAAATTAAGGTTTAAACATCTTAATATAAAATTAAATAAAGGAAAATATTCACTAATATTGAAATTTGGCATAGAACCTCCCCACTTAGCACAATCTAAAATATGCCACTCTGCTAATGTTAGGTTGTTAATTATTGTTTTATCTAATGTTTATAATAATTTATCCCAAGAAGGGGGTGGAAGGTGAGTCGGTAGGGTGTATGGCTACCAACCTGGAGGTTTCTGGTTTAATTCCCGCCCTTTGCACATCAATTGTTGTGACAGCCAAAGGAAGCTAATGGTGGTTAGTAGGTCTAATAACATGAAAACCTTATTCATGACGTAACAAGAAAAATATGAGTCCTAATCTGGAGGTGGAAAACTTTCTTTAATGGAGTTGACCCTGCTCAGGGTTCATGTTGACACTTTCTTTATTTCTCTCTTTTGGTATAGTCTGTTCCCTAATCAGCTTGCCTTAAATATATAAAATAATTTATCCTAAGAAGATTTCATTTTTATGTTTTTTCTTCTTAAAATTTAACTAAGAGTTAGCAGTTCTGTCATTCTTTAGATAAAGTTGATTTAGGGTCTAACTCAGTTTAAACAGTTGAGTACCTTAGAATGACATGTAATCTCAATTCATCCCACTCTGTGAGTCCTGATGAGGTATGGCTGAGTAATCTGTGCCTGTTGTTGTTAGCTGCTGAAACGCTCACAAGCACAGGCTGTTTTCTCTTGGCATGCGATCTTCCTAACATTTGAGCTTTAAAGTTCCATAATTATGACTCCTCAATATCTTATCAACCTGGCCCTATACATCAGAAACGTGGAATTGCTTGTCCAAATTATCTATTCAACTCTAAAAAACTTGATGAAGATTGACTCTAAATTCTCCTAAGACAATCATATATGCGGAAAAAGGAGCCCATTTTATTACAAAAAGGGTTGGAAAAAAGGTCAGCAAGCATTTAACCCTTTGCACTCCGCTGTCCCCTCTCAGTGGACATCATAATTCTAGAATATCACTCGGATGTCCCCTCTCAGGGGACATTAAAGTTTATTAATTCCCCTTAATCACTAATAAACTTTAATGTCCCCTAAGAGGGGACATCCGAGTGATATGCTAGATTTATGATGTCCACTGAGAGGGGACAGCGGAGTGCAAAGGGTTAAATACATGATGATAAAACTCTACAAGCTAGTGTCAACCATATGGCTACCATTAATTCGTCCCTCCAAACAAACTAATATCATTTTAGAAGGACATCTCATAGTTTCTTTTGAGGGAAACTTTAAACTCCATAAATGACTAAAGTCCCAGTGCTTCTGGTAAGGGATAATCCTCAAAGTACATAACATATAAGGATTTCTTAGTAAAAAACCATGATGGCCCTCCTCCTTACCACCAACATTAGGTGTTCCATCCTCCTAAACCTTTTCACATGGTTAGTATCATTGTCATGGGATCTCTACCTCAATCAGATAAGCAATCTACCTTGCTGGCCATCAATTATTTCACTAACTGGATCAAGGCATATAATCTTTTCTCAGATACGTCCAAAGCTACCGCCTCAATTTCATTTTAATTGTATTATTCCCTAACATTTGATAGTATAACATAGTTAATTTTGCCTCATGATTTTGAGGAAGATGCAAAGTATGAAATTGAGGAGCTTGCTTTTGGTACAAGTTGCGCTTGCATCGATGCAGCAAAAACCTCTCTCTTTGACTCCCAATTATCCTGAAACCTGCCGGCGCATCAAGTCATTTACTTGTGTGCTGGCTCTCATCGTTTTTGCTGAGCATCAACTTGCTCAATACGTTGAGGCGATGGACACCGCTGGCCTCATTAATGAAGAAAACCCCCAACTATACCTCCTTATGCCCCATGTCACTGATGCTCCCACCCCAATGTTGTCCACCATGGTCCGCCAGCTAAAGTGGGCGCCAGACAAAAGTTTCCCCAAAGCCTCCTCGCCATCTGATATGGCTTCCTAGGCTGATAACCTAGGGGCTATATTAGGAATTTTTTGTTTATGATAATCCCTTTGTTTAGCCCACTTACAAATAAAGATGCATGGAGGCTCCCCCTTTTGGGTTGGGCACCACTAGTACTAAAAAACATAGTTAATTTTGACATTAGACAAAACATCTGGTCATACTGGTGCAAGAAACAACTAATTTAGTGTGATTTGTTAAGTGTGTAAAGCACGATATTCATCCTTCCTCCAATAAAATGGTAAAGAAAGTAAATGTTACTTTAATCGCAACCTTTAGTATTTGCCATTACTTACCCTCTACATTGGCTTTATACTTACCTAGTGCAATTCTGCCTTACTAATCAGCTGTAATCAAATTATCAGAATGTCCATTTATAATATTTTTCTGGAAGAAACCTCCAATTGACCTCCAAGCACAATATTTGTTAGACCGTGTCTCGTTTAAAACCTCTGAAGTTACCATGAAAACTATTGATAAAGAACTCATCTGGCTTCATGCACTGGCCTCAGATAAATTTGTATACTTCCACTTCAGAAAAGCAAATTGGTTTAACAGCAAACACGTCCCCCTACATACCTTCCATCTAGGTGTTTTACCCTTTTATAAAAACACAGCCCAGGTGGAAGAGACAACAAATTAGCTTTAAATTGGTCATGACCTTACGATGTCTTATATGGGAGGGGATATGAATGTTCATTAGTCAATATTACCCAGGAATGTGGTAAATCATAAACATAACCATTAAATCATGGCCCATTATCCCCCTTAAGCTAAATCTAGGAGGGGGCGTTGTTGGGTTCCCAACCAATCAAAAGAACCAATCATCTTTGATGGTGGGATCTAAACCCTATTAGGAGAATCAATCACTTCTGAAGCATGGTTGAAACCCAATCTAGAGGATTGAATACCTCTGATGTTGTGATTCAAACCCCTTAAAAGATCAATTACCTCTATAAAAATGTAGGATGGCTTCTGAAATCAGAAAGATGAATGGGGTGCAATCTTGGCTCATAAATCTTCTGGCAATTTGAATTAAAAAGATTGGTACCTCAACCCCAATGAATACTAATCCTTTAAATAAAAATTAGCATTGCTTTCTCATACGCAATTCTTGGTTGTTTATAATCTTTAACATAAAGATCAAGGATATTTGACAATTAAGTACTTTTTCATCAATTGTATATTTAGTAAAAAACTTACAATATGGTTTATGTGTACACTGAACTTTCACTAGGATGGCCATATTTATTTTACCATCCTGATAGTCAGCCTGGCGAGGCGGTAGAAGATCAAGAATTCAGATATTTATTTGACATTATGATAAATGTTTATATCATCTAAATAGTTAAAAACAGGAGTTTTAAGATTTCCCAATATACTATAAAAGGTATGCTGAAAGGTCGCAGGGCATTGCACAACCCTTTCAACATTAAGTGGAATGGTATAAACCCTAAATCAAATCAATGTTGAATTTCCTCTGTTTGCTTTTGGTAATCTTGATTTGACTAAACCTGCAAGTATATCAGTGGTCAAAAGGTATTTCAATTCTCCAAGAAGTCTAGTTCATTTTCAATGCATGATAGAAAATTAGGAGTCTTTTTTGGTAATGTTGTTGAACTTCCTACTATCAATAACCAAGTGATTTGAATATGTCACTAAATAAATATTTTTTATAGTGAAGCTTAAGACCTTTAATAATGTGAATCAAATCTTTCACTTGTGTGCCTGCTCTTATCGCTTTTGTAGAGCATCAACTTGCTTGATACGTTGAGGCAATGGACACTGTCAGCCTCATTAATGAATAAAACCCACAACTATGCCTCCTTATGCCACATGTTGCTGATGCTCCTACCCCAATGTTGTCTGCTATGGTCCACCATCTAAAGTGGGCGCCAGAAAAAAGTTTCACAAAACTTTCTCACCCTTTGATATAGCTTCCTAAGCTTTTAGCTGAGGTGCCATATTAGGAATTTTTATTTCTAATAATCCCTTTGTCTGGCCCATTTCCAAATAAATATGCGTGGCGGCTCCCCCTTTAGGGTTGGGCACCACTAGTTCCAAAAAAGGTAGTTGTTATCACCAGACTAAAAAATTAGCGCAATGCCAAGTTGGCGCAGGAAGTAGTAGTGAAGCTATATGTCCAACAAATGGACCAACAAAAAATTCTGGTAATCTCTGTTCTTACCCTCAAGCTAGATGAGGTCCAGGTGGCTATCCCTTTTTGAAACTTTAAAAGAATCAAGCCCACTTTTATGTGCCTTTATAACAATTATATTTATGGCAAGCTGATAATCTAGATGTTATCTTAGTCAATGTGGCTGATTATTACTATGCTTAATCACATATATTGATATTACAGTTAATAAGCTCAAAGTAAGAGCTATCATAGACAGTGGGCACTAATTAACAAAATATATACTAAATTAGTAAATAGACTTGGTATGGAAGCAGATATTGACCATCACAAAGTTAATGGTCCCTTAGGTCCCATATGAGAACTTTACTAGGAGCATTCAGTGCACTGCAACTGCAGGTTGTTCAATACCAATATCAGCTTAGCTATGGTTTACCAAGTCAATAATATTATTTTCTTATTGAAACCTCTTTTATGAGGGCTCATGGGATTAAGGCAGATTCTGAAGACAATACTTTGAAATTAATTGTACAATATATTCCGCTTTGATAAAATCAGAAAACTGAAAGCTATATGCCACAGAAACAGGTGTTTTTGACCTACCATATAAGGATGACATAGTTCCAATTGGTTATCAACGTATTTTTAGTCGTACTTGGCAATTGCCTAACCAATATATGGTATCCAGGGGCATTCCTCTGAGGGCTATTCATAATCTAACCATTCTAGCAGGCCTCCATCTTATAATGGGATCTGAAATTAACTTAGAAATTCAGAAAATGTTATGTGGTAAAATACTCACGCCATTTTGTCACTCTAATTTGGAACTTGTCAATGCGCCAGGGTATTTCTTCTGCCTTGGCGAAATTCAGGTCTACTGGATATTATAAATGATCACCCTTTTCAAAATATTGCAGCATCAGATTGATGCTTTTGGACATTTTTTCCCAGTTGAAGAAGTACATAACTAATATAATTTTTGATAACTTCAAAGAACTGGGCCTTTGCGGCAATGTGTATCAGTCTGGTTATACTTCTGGTACTCATAAAAGCCTTTGTGGGTTAACATAGAGGGAGAAAAACCAAGTCGTGCCACTTTTTGAAATGTATAGGCCCATTTTTTCCAAAAATAAATTTTGATTTAGGTTGTGCGCATGATGTTTTACACAATATTGATACCAAAAATTATCCGCTGGTTTACTTCCATTCTATTAGTTGCTCAAGAGCGGGGTAAAGTGGTACTTAAAGATATCAAGCAACTTTTGCATCAGGGGATACAAGTGCTCTTTAAGAGTCCTTGGGTTAATTCAGTTCTAATTATATGAAAGAAGGTTGTATATAATCTCTTGGTATAAGACAACCAAAAGCTTAAGATTATTGCCAAAAAGCATACCTATTTTACCACAGAATGATGATGCATTAAAATGCTTAAGTGGTGTTCAATACTTCTCATCTATATTTTAATTCTGGCTATTGGCAGATTGAGCTTCCTAATAAAAGCAGTAAAAGTGCACTATGATAACTGCCCAGGGTCTTTACCAACGCAATCTGATGGCGCAAGAGCTATGCAATGCCCCTGCGACCTTCCAATGGGATATGGATAGCATATATGGCGATTTAAAGATCTCCATGTCCTAGTATATCTAAATGATATAAACGCTCTTTATAGAACTCCCCTAGTGTTCTAGGGCACCTCTTCCCCACCACTAACACCTAGCTTCCTGTGGACACCATTATGTTGTTTCAGTTTGCAAGTTTGCCTTCCCACTCCCCCCGCGTTGTTCTATCAAGAGCTGATGGTTGGTTTGGTCGTTTATGGCTCAGAACCCATCCTTCAGTTTGTGGTCTCAAATGAGGCCACACGTCTCACAGGGCCTCAGGCGTTTGCCATGCTATACCCAAAATCTAGTCAAATCTCCCAGCTGATCCCAGCGTTCCATTCTTCCTTATGGCCCTGACCAATTTTTCTTTGCCCATGTCAAGGGTGAGCGGATGTTCTGTCTGGCTTGTTTAAGGTGGACTACTTAAAATGTAAATGATCATCCTTCTCTGCTTCCACCGGCTATTAGTCCACCTTTGTTGGCGCTGTACCTACAAATATTCCCAAGGAATTTTCTAGTTTGGGATAGTAACCTATCCCTTTCCCAAAGCCTGGCGTTGCCAGGATTCCCATAATAGCCACTCAGGCTCCTCATTAGCCTAACCCACACCCATACCAGCCAATCAGGAGGTGTTTTGGACTAAAGTTTAATCACAAGATTTCCCCCATCTGTCATACAACCCAAAACCTTCTCTGAAGCCCTGATCCAGAATAATCAGAATCTTTGCGCCTTATTAATTATGGTTTCTGAATTGGGCATATTTTTTGAAGCATCCACGTTCACCATTATGTTTTTACAAACAGTTATGAAAACCAGTTCCCCTTCCAGCACTATATACTTCTCAAATGAATGCAGTGCCATTCCGCTCTGACTATCTGGTTGCTGTCAAAGATTTTTCATCTCCTGAATGCCATCCTTTCTGTAAAGATTTTTTATAATATTTTAATATACCCACATTACCGCTTAATTGATTGTATTACATCTGCTAGCCAACAAGAGGATTCATCCCCCTAGTGGATGTGGGAGTTATCTATTACCTATGATAACTACTTTTTGGATTATTATCCCAAACAAATACATAATGATCACTGGGTTTTTATCTGCTGGAACACTAATGTTTTATTGGGGCTGATCCTTGGCTATAATTAAGTGATTAGGTTGCCGATTTTATTCTTGACAACTTGATTAAAATTGTAGGAGCCATTTAGGTTTAGTCAATGATCAACTAAGGAGCTTAAAGTTTCTAGGCTATTGATGCTGCCTGGACTAAACCAACTTGCAAGTTAATTTTTTTTGAATTGCAACCTGATGTTTATGAGTAAGAATACCATTACTAAGCGGTTTTTCAACATAGTAGGGGTAACTCAATGGGATTGGACAAAGGCGTTGGGACACATTCTTTTTCAACCCAGAAGAGGTAACATTGAGAGTTGGTGTGAGAATCCGCTTAGAACTGAAAACTAAGATAATCATTTCATGTGACCTTGGGGGTTTAAGTTGTCAGCGATACCCATAGTTTCCAATTGGGGCATCAACAAAAGATTTGGGTGCCAAATTCCCTTATAAAAATTTAAAGATTCTTAATAAAGCAGATAATTAGATATATAGATAGCTTTAACAAAAAATATACTTTCAGATTAAGTACTTTTGACAATTTAGACTATTCGCTCTTGAGACTAAAGTTGGGAGGATAAGAGATCCTTTGTGTATCTTATTATTATCTTCGCGGACTCTGCATAATGAGAAGAAAGAAGAACAACTGAACCTTATCAGAGGTTAAGATTTATTAGAAGAGAGAAGAACCTCTGAATATAATCCTAGGTTTATCTCTATAGAAAAGGGAATATGTGCATATTAATATTCTAGACTATTAAGATTAGAACATGTATCAGTTTAGCGTTGGACCTAATAATCATCTTGGCTATCAGAAGCTCAACCAGAGTAATAGTATTTAAACTATTACTCCTAATTCAATCAATTATCAACAATTCATATAAGTCAAATACAAAGAAAATGTGTAGTTAATCATTGGAGATGATGCGAGCTACTATATAAAAAAGTAATTTTAATCTTATTTGTTCAAGATAAACTAACAAGGGGATGGACATTACCAAAACTAAAACTAAAAACTAACGTAACTAATTGATTCAAACAAAAGCCAAAACGAGCGTATTGAATGATACACACCAAACGAAACCAATCAACCAGATGGGGAAGTGAAAAACTGCTTATCTGATCATGGTGGAAAGGGAGGGGGATTGGGGCTTATCTTCAGCAGCAGTTTTCTCAACCCAGAGTAGGGCATGGGCCAAGGCGGAGAGCAAGTGCGTTGGGGCATTGGATGAGCGTAGTTTAATATTGCTAAGGATTGGTATCTCATGGAAATTGCCAGCTATAAAATGGCGAGGACATACTTGGCTAAAGCTTTTTCAGCTTTAATGCGAGCGTCTGTGAGTTTAAAGAAATTTGGTGATAATGGTTTGGGAATTCTTAGCTTTAGGTTTCCATTCTGCAGTTAGCAAGTTCTAGATAGCTTTGTTGGCATCTTTGTGTAATTGATTCATTGTATTCTTACTTTATGGAGTGAGGGTTGAGGGGTTAACAGGAGGGAGAATACTTCCTGTGGGCAACGCCTTTGATTTAGGTACAGCTTTGTAAAGGGGATGACATTTTGGCGTAGAGGATGCTTTAACTGCAAACTGGTGATCACTATAAATGGTTTGGCATTCATCTGTGGGCATATAAATGAGGAGGGTATATTATGTCCCATTCTGAATTAATGATCTGCTCGATTTGTAGAGATGGTTCTTTAATGATATTACCTGATTAGTAAATTTAGCCAGTAACTCCCATGGGTTCTGGTTAGATTAAATTGGGGAATTGACATATGACGATGATTGTTTGCTTTGGTGGCAGCATGGGGACGAACCGTTGTTCATTTCTGTCCATTATTGGTGGTAACATCTATGGCATTGTCCATGGGAGGAGCCTGATTGGTTGTTGCAGATTTTCTGTAATGGTAGGCTTTGGAGAAGGGGGTAGGATAGTACCCCAAATCACAAAAAGCGTGGGCTTGGTGGAAGAATGGTTTCTGGTGGATGAGGGCGTGGAGTCTGTGGAAGCCACCAGGAATGGGAATTTGTGTTTTGATTGATCCAACTCAAAACAGGATGGACAGATAATCCATCCGCCCTTGACACATGCACAGAATGGATGGTTGGGGCAGATGGGATGACAGCACAGGAATGAATCCCCAAAGAAGATTATTAAAATTAGGCCTGATTGTGGAGAACTCCCAAGGCCCAGATAGGCATGTGGCCCCATTTGGGACCACATATTGTAGGATGTGGTTGGAGCTATAAGCTTCCAAACCTTCCATCGGCTCATGATGGAACACCGCGGGGGGAAGGTGAGTAGGCAAACTAGAGAACTGGACCATCAAAGTGGTGTCCACTGGGAGTTGGGTCCAAGTGGTGGGAATAGGGGTACCTTGGAAAACCAGGGGCACAGTTGCCGCAGTGGTGGCATCAGCTTCACATGTAAAGCCCAAGTTAAATACCCTTTGTAGGGGCGGAAGTCTATGAAACTGGCAGGTTGCATCACCGCCTGAGCTGTTTTAATTATTTGTTTATCATTATATAAGTTTTCTCATATTCAACCTAAAGGCCAAAACGCATATTGCTCTGGGGGAGCACCAGGAGACAGTGGGGTAGTGCCTGAGTATGCGCAAGGTGGGTATTGAGATCCTTAGGTGGATTGAATTGACCTAAGGTTTTGGTGGGTTTTATGAACCAGTCCAGGCGCATTTTCCTGTTGGACGGAAAATTCTGGGGGAAGTTTTGCCGCTGCCCCACACTGGAGCAGCCAGTGGAGAATCAATGATATTAGGTAGGATCACAGTTGAAAGATGAAGGTTTACTTAGTTTACTTTTTATTAAATTCTCTCAAAAAGTAACACTGAGCGGAAAGAAAAGTGAAGTAAATGTAATTTTAAAAAATTTAACTTTTGATGCTCACTACAACGGGTAGTTAAGTTTTAAGCCAGATTTCATAAGAAAATCATATCAACCATGTCTTATAAGAACGAACTACAAAAGCTTTGGATGGAAATAAGAAATTATAAACAAGAACGCGCTCAATTCAGCGTCACAGGCAGAGTTCACTAAATCCGAAGAATGGGTGACAAAAGATGAGGAAGAAGTTGAGAAAGTTTAAGATGAACAATGACTTCTATGTAAAGGTTACCTTCTTGAAGTGCAAGGAGGGTAAATTAATTAAAGAAGTCTTATTTAAAAGGGCTAGGGGAGGATACCTGAGTGGTAGAATATGGACCCTCTACCACTGCCTCCCTGAGTTTGATTTCCGGTTGATGAACTTTGGGTAGGGGACAATTATGACTGTGTTGGCGTTGCTCACCAATGCCCCAAACAGAGATAGCAAATAGCAAAGGCGGTCCATGGAGTTCCTGGACTATTGTACGCCACGCATGGAGGTTTTTCAAGTTTTATCCTCTGTTCCCATTCATTTGATTTCCCCTTAATTTGTGCAGTATCGTCCCCAGGTCAGCCCACCTCAAAAAAATTTTAAAGTATTTCAAAGGCTAAGAGAGAAGCAGATTAAGAACGCTTATACTGGATTAAGTAAGATATAGTAAAACTATTGAAATGTATAGAGGAACTGGAGGGTCACAAATGTGATTGAGTGCAGATAGATACAGAAGAAGCTGACTCAACACCCTTAGATCTAGTTGGGAAGATTAGACACCCAGAAATATGCCTGAGTCATTAAAAGCAATTTTGGAAATGACCCCTGAACTTACTCTTTTGTTTAATCGAGTATTCAGGCAGGAATCCCCTGCCAGTGGAGCCGCAGATAAAATTTCAGAGTATACCAAAATACCCACATTCCATCGGTACAACGCCCCTGAACTTTCACCGATTATTTGAGATAATGATGTTCTGATTTAATAATCTGCAATAGGCAGTGATGTTAAGTAACTGCCTGAACACCAATTGTCAGAATCTGGTGTTACACTATTTGAAAGGAACAGTTGGTCTTATAATGAGGCCAAGGAAGCCTTTAAGATAGAATTTAGAAGCCCTACACAGATGTCTAATTACAATCAGGAATTTAGGTACATTCAGTTTTAAAAGGATGAGACTCTAGCAGCTTTTGCAGACTGATTCAACCAGGAATCACAGAACCTAGCTAGTGAAAAAAGTGCAATCTGATAATAATGCATGAATTGTGATGCATGTGGTGCTCAGCTATCATGATTTGCAACTTACAATGGCTTTGGCGCTAGTGACACAGATGCCCACATCCCAGTTGGTGGATCATTTAAAGATTTTAAGAGCTACTTATAAGCCCCTAATCAAAATTAAAGGCTATTCTTGTAAAAGGCCAAAATACACTGAAATTCACTAAGTCTATTAAAGAGAAACTTAATTGAGTTTTTATGTGAAATAAGCCCAAAGGACAATATAAATGGTCAACATACAGAGTCACTGCCACTAATATGGGAAACCTGTACATTTTCAACTTGTTGTTGGAGCAAGAAAATTAAGGAGAGAATTACTATAGTCTAGGCAAAAGAGAAAAACTTCAAGATTCAGAAAAAGGGCCTGTGGTCTAAACAAGGAACAATATAGCACCGCGGAAAACTTGTTCCTCCGAATAAATTAATGATGTTTTGATATTCTGACCTATTTGTAGATGATGAAACAATTGACCCACTCTATCCAGTTGCTAATCTAGATGTGAGCGCATTGCCTGTGCCAAAGTGAAGCTAATTGACAACTCAAAACTGTGGGAGAAGTGGCTCTGCTGTAAGCTCATCAACAAGTTGTCAAGATTATATTCAACAATAACTCAAAAGGATTACTCAAGATGAGACTAGATGAAGCGGACACATCTCTCCTCATTATTACGATCAAGGAATCCTTCCCTGATTCATCAGTTCAAATTAATTTATACTCAATTTAGTAAACAATGCCACTATACACTCATTAAATACCTTATTACAATACTATGATTGTATCTATGCAGATATTATAGTTAACTGAGTGAGATTGTGGGTGATAATTAACAGTGGATCACCCATCAATATCGTTTTGACCAAATTTGTGAGATATATGAAGGTAACTTCAGAAAATAGAACATCGTAAGTATTATGGATCAGAAGGACCAGATATTACAATATCCTGTGGAGCCTACAGTGTGCTGTCACTCTGTTTTGTATTGCTTGTGGTATCAGATCCCGCCATAGTGTTGGCTAATTAGAATTATGAACATACTTATAAAGACGTAATCCTGAGAAAAAATGATTTAATTGTGATTTTTAGGAGAATATCCTGATGATTTTTGAGGCAAACACTTCCCTTATTATATCAGCTGGAAGTAGAACTGTCGCTGACAAAGAAGAGCAATTTTGTAAGCTTGGTATATAATTGATGGCATTGTTAACATCCAGTACAAGTTGGTTGGATGAAAATAGATGGAAATGCTAAAGGAAATTCTGAAAATCCTGGGATACCCTTGAGAATGAAAACAATGAACACTATACCACTGGGAACGCAAATAATTGTTACCACAGGATTGAGCTTCAAGTCACAGAGCAATTATATAAAAAATTCGTCAGCCCATGGAGGAAATCAAGAATTAAGCCATGGGTAGTGCCAGGGATTAATATGCTGGGACACTTAGAAATAAATGTGTCACTGACCAATATGGGAGAAAAACCAATGAAGATATAGAAAAATAAAGTCATTGCGTTTCTACTTTCAATCATGATGGCGGAGATCAGTAAATTTCATGACTTTGGAATATTAACCAAGATGGGATTACCAGCAGATGCTGTGAAAGCATCAAGTTTTGGTCAAATGAGAGCATCTGGATGAACTATTAGAGCAGCAACAAGAGGATGTGCTCTGATTATTTGAGAATTTCGTGTGGTATTTTCCCAAGAGACCATGACCTGGGATGAATAAAAAATGTGATCCACAAGGTCAAAAGTTGAGGAATATCCAACAATAAGTATGAGGCCTGTCTGCTGGGCTAGGGCTGCTGAAGCTGTGGTCAGTGAAGATATATGAAACTAGTAGAAAATTGGCTCTTTGTCTTATTGTCAAGTCCACGGGTGAGTTTGATTCTAATTGTGAAAAATTAGGATGGATCAGATTGAGCAGTGATCAATTATCGCAAATATAACAAAATCACTAAGAAGGATTCTTATCAACTGCTGATAATTAATGATGCACTTGATCTCCTTGAGGATTCAAAGTACTATTTAACAATGTACTTGATTTTGGGATAATGGCAAATTAATTTTCCAAAGGATGATCAAGTAAGTTGTGCTTTTTACCACACAGGGACTGTACCAGCCAGCCCAAATGCTCTAGGGATTTTATAACACGTGAAACATTCCAGAGGGAAATGAATTTATCTTCAGTGATTTAAAGCTATCCTTCGTTTTAGTATAAATGAATGATATCAATGTATTCTTTAGACCTGGATCGACCATTTGGAGCACTCAAAAGAATTAACCAAGCGCCTGGTGACCGCAAACTTGAAGATCAAGATGAAGAAATGACATTTCTTCAAGAAAGAGATTAAGTACTTGGGGTTTTTGATAAACTCTAGTGGGCTACAATATAGTTGCAGAAGATTACGGCTATCAAATGTATGTTGTTATTAAAAAGCTTTCAAGATATTCATGTATTTCTTGGGATGGTCAGATAAGATTACCAATTCATAAAGGATTTCGCTATAATCAAAGATCATTAACCCACTTATAGAAGGATCTAAAAATTATTTGTGTCTGAAATGATGAAGCCAAAAAGAATCTAACGAGTTACGCTGATATTTGATGTCCAATCCGGTCTTGAAGTATCTAAATTTTGACCATGGATTCATCATCTAAACTGATGCTTCATTGAAAGTGATTGGGGTAGTTTTGAGTAAAATGAATGACGATGAGGAAGAACATTTGGTGCCCTATGTGAGCAAAAGTTATGCCAGCAGAGAGAAATTATATGTGGTGGAGCATGAATGCCTCGTGGTGATCTATGCATGCAATCAATTCCAAGGGTATATCCATGAAACGCATCCTAAAGTGGTGACCAACCACTCTTTTCTACGCTGGCTCCATAAACTGAAGGAATCAGAAGTTAAATTGCCCTGGTGAGCTTTAAAAACACAAAACTAAAATTTTGAGATAATAAACCAGAACGGAGCACCACATCAGAATGCTGATGGATTTATCAAGATTGACCGCTATTCATGTTTATCATCAAGCGGATGAGTTATTTCAGAGGAAGATTGAAGGCAATATTTGGGATGAGCCCTGAAAAGTATAAGGTGCACTAAAGAAAATGATGAAAAACACTGAGATGAAAATGGACAATTATTCAAAACTATCTTTGGAAAACGGTTTTATTCCCAAAGCCATCAGAAAGGGTGGAAATTATCTGAGCCACATATAAAGTCGTCAGCCATGGTGGCCTAACAAAAACCATGGACCATATTTGCCAGTACTAAGACTGGAATTGATCAACTATGAGTCTCAAACTACCTGTATTGTTGAAGAAATGCCAAATCCGCAGGCCTCATAAGTATATCAGTATACAGGCTAGTATGCCCTGTATTTACATGGAACACTATGTCAATAGATGTGATGGGACCACTGAGTGTCAGTAAAGTAGCGCTAAATACATCATAGTGGCCATAGATCATTTAACTAGATGAGTCAAACTAAAGCCTTGAGCAAATTGCATGCTGCAAGCATGGTGAGATTCACTCTGGACCAAGTGGTGTACTGGCATGGATGCCCGCAAGTTTTATTGAGCAACAATGGAACCAATTTTACCACATATGTGATCCCAAAGCTAAACAAATTGATGTGAATCTGAAGAGTATTATCCATTCCATATCAGAAGAAACAAAAAAAATGGTAAAATGAGTTAATGGAATGCTAGCTGTGACACTAAGAAATTGGTTATAGGGAAAACTTCTTCCTGTGAGTCTTACCTAAGTTTGGTTTCCTTCACCTACAATATCAGTCATCATATGGAATCAGAAAAACTTGCTAATTAAATTACTATACAGATGAAAGGCAACATCACCACTGATTTTGTATTCTCAATAGAACCAGTATTTGTGATCAGTACTGAGTAATACCTGAATTGACTGAAAATTATAATGATCAAACTGCAATCACAGTTGTGTGATTTCACCTTAAAGAAAAAGATTAAAACAAAGACAACGGATGATAAGAACTGACCAGCGATTGAAGAGTACCATAAAGGTTATGGTAGTCTATTGTGACACTCACGGTAATGGGAAGAAGAAATAAGCATGTGCTTTGTGGTCAGGTCCAATTTAAATTATCATCAAGTCAGTGACTGTTGGACATTCACTTTCTCGACCTAGGAGAAAGAATGTTGGAAGTATGAGTGCTTCTGAATCTGCTACCATGATTGGCCCATCACCTGCCCAAACTTTGAATAATATCGTAGTTATTAATGATATGAGTACAAAAGGCGAAAAGACCCTAGTGGATTCTCGGTGGAATCTTGACTATTGGAGAAATAAGGATTATAATCAAAATCAGCCTAAAAAGGTAAAAACTAATAATAGGACTACTCTGACTTCTCAGCCAAATCTGAGGTGTTCAGTATCGCATGGATCTGAACCTCCGCGAGGTGAAAAGATTTTACCTGTTGATGATTGGGTGTGAATGAACAAATCATTACCCCTTGGATCTGAACCCACCCAAGGTATGACAATTCTACTTGACGATGATAGGGTAAGGATTAACCAATCATTACCACATGATTCAGCCCACCGCCAAGGTGAAAAGATTTTAATCAATGGTGTTTGGATAAAATACATCAAATCATTACCACACGGGTTGGTTTTGCCTCAAAAAAATTTTATCTTCAATCTGATAGGCCAAAAACCTATATTCCCTAATTTGAAAGACTGAGCTTTGCATTCTTTTGCCTCAAATACCCTTGGTCTTGAAAGTCAAACTAGTTTAAATAGGAAAAACTAGTATTGAGAAAGGGACCTTTTTCTGGTTTTGCCCTGCCTGTATAATAAAAAACATAAAAAACCTTAATAAGAGTTTATTTTATACTTTTATTAAAAAGTAAGTATCTCACTTTATTAAAAGTATTTGTGGCATCCATTAGCGGATCCCACAGTGACTGATACCTATACAATCAAGAATATTGTGGATGGTCATATAGTGAACTAGGCCATTATGGAATATCTTAAGTATTGGACTTAGTGGTAAAAAAGTTGAAATGTTCCCAAAGGACTACAGAATCTACAAAAATAGGCTAAATTCTGGTGCTGGTCAAGTCCCAGGAGGTGAACACTGAACCATGAGGTAGTTAAGTCTAAATTTAGACCTTTGAACCATGATAGCTGGGTTAAACCCAAAAAAGAACTTCTGAACCAGAGTAGGAAAACAAAAAGATGGACCTCTGAACCTACTTATAGGATTAGTCACATTGCAAAAAAGAGAAAAATTACATATGGAAAAATTATGAAAAATAACATATAGAGCAAAGTTATTTTTCTGTTTCATGATATTTTTCAACTGTTTCTACGTATTATGGCATTGGTGATTCAAAATATGAAGTCAGTTTTCCTGTGCATGCTCTAGTTTTCATGCAATACAGCCAAGATAGAATCATCTTCCACACTTCATATAAAGCTTGGCTTGAAGAAGCAATATATAAAGGCTCTGAAAAATTTTAAATTATTGTTTTCAGCTCATTGTTTCTGCTTATAAGGGTCTGTCATTCAACAAAATAAATGTAGATGTGTTTGATGGTCCTCACATTTGATACCATATATGTGACAAGAATTTTTCAGTAATATGGATCAAAAGGAGAGAGCAGCATGGATGTCTTTTGTAGCAGTTATTATCAACTTTTTTAGTAATAAGAAAGCAGAAAACTATGTAATGCTGGTTTGAAGAACGCTAAAGGAATTTTGCAACCTTAGATGCAACATGATATTAAGATACACTACCTGAATAGCCATATTGATCAATTGCCCAAAAACCTTGAGGATGTTAGTGATGAGCAGGGGGAACGCTTCCATCAAGACCTGAAAACAATGGAAGAGCGTTATCAAGGGCAATAGGACATGCATATGATGGCAGATCGATGGTGGATCATCAAATGAGACAGTCCTGAGAAAATTCACAAATGAAAGAGCTACAAGCTCAAATTATTGCGTAAATGAGTTCTGAATGACCTCTATGTCATATTGCTGCATGGATTAATTAACATCTTCCATCTAATGTACATATCAATGTTATAGTTGATAAAATACTATGTTTGTAATATTAGTGTTTTATGTCATATTTATGCTCAAAATAAGTGATTTTGTTCCTTTGCATTACAAAACAATACGCATAATTATATGACATTGTGCATGTTTTTGTGTTTAAATGACTTATTTTACCATGGGTGATTAAGATAATATCCCACATTTGTAAGTTAAGTTAAATACTGAAAAATTCGAAATTTTTACACTATTGCTAAAAATTGTTAAAAACAAATTGCAAAAAAACTGTAATTTGCAAAGAAAAACTAACTTCAGATATGAAATCTTTGCACCCATATTAGTTAAAAACAGGTGTTTTTATCAATACAATTAAAATTTTGTTCCCTTGTGTAATATAAGATAAAAATCACGAAGAAAAAATATATAAGGAAAAAACACATAACTTATATTTAATATTGATTTTTGATTTTTTAATGTCAAAAGTCATCTGGTGGTGTTTCCTTTTGTTATCATTAAGACCAACTAAGTATAAACTGGGTCTACTGTGAATAGTCCTAAAGCGCTGATAAAAACAAGCATATACTGGCAGAATCAGGTCAGGTTTAAACTAGATTTGCTAGAAAGAGGCCTTAAGAAACGAAGCCCAGCCTGGGGAATACAGAGACCAAAGAATTGGAGCAATTTCCCAAGAAGATCATTTAACTGACAGTGTCATATACCTTGACCTGGTGTGATATAAGCTTTACAAATCTTTTATCAGCAAGAACACCTAATCTAGGCTGCCTTGGTATGGGGATGTTAAAACCACGCTCTGCAGAGGTTTCAACTAGGAGGACATGGAAAGGAAACATGCTAAGAAGAAGGAGTACCCAGAGATTAGTCAAGCAAGGAGATGAGATGGACCAAGAGAACTCAATTTAAACCATTCTGGAAGACTCAGCCAGTATAGAAGTGGTATATGCTCCTAGAACATCTTCATTTCTGAGAAATCTAGTCAAGCGGGTGGATGTGTTGAAATTTCAATATGCCCACAATACCCAGCTTAATTAAATCATAAACATCTGCTTGTTCACTAAGGGAATCATCCCACTAATGGATGTGGGAGTTATGAATTACCTACAATAACTACTGTTTAGAGTATTACCTTGAACAAATAGTTAGTAATTCTCCAGGTTTTAAACTTCCAGATTGCTAATGCTTCATTGGGGGTGATACCCACCAACAAACGGACAATTAGTTTGTTTTATTATTAATAACTAATTAACTTGTAGGAGTCATTTGGATTTAGTTGCCAATTGACTAAGGGGTCTATAGTTGCTAGGCGAGTGATGCTGCCTGGGGTAAACCAATTGTGAGTTAAGCTTATAGGAGATTGCAATCTGCTTTTTATGGGTATGAGTCACATTATCTAAGAAGATTAATAACCAAATAAGGATGACATAATGGATTTGATGAATGCGTTGAGACATGTTCTTTTTTTACCCAAAGAGGTCACATTGAGAGTTGGTGGGAGAACTCACTTAGAACTGATAAGAAAGATTATCGTTTCATGCAACCCTGAAGGTAAACTTATCAGTAAATGCTGCCATTTTCAATTATTGCGCCAACAGAAGAGTTGGGCGCAGAAATCCTTTATAAATTTGCTTGCATTACCTTAATAATGCAGATACTTGTTTAGATATATAAAAATTTACAATTAAAGCACTTTGAGATTAAGTGCTTCGATAATTTAGACTTTTTTGCTCTTGAAAAAAGATTATGAAGTATAAGAGATCCTTTTTCTTTCTTATTGCTATTTCCGCGGACTCTGCACAATAATAATAAAGAAGAACCACAGAAACTAGTCCTAGGTTAAGTTATATCAGTAGATAGAAGAACCTTTGAACCTAATCCTAGGCAAGTTCCACAGAACAAAGAAGTCCCTATCAATTACCCAGACTATTTAAGAATAGGACAATCACCAGTTTTAAGTTGAACAAAATAATCATTTTGGATATAAGAAGCTCAACTAGAGTAATAATCTATATAGTATTACTGCTCAATTCAATTAATTATCAACAATTAATACAAGTCAAATACAAAGAACTTGTGCAGTTACGCAGGGGAGATGAAGCGAGCTACAATCAGTAAAGAGTAAATGGCTCCTAAAATTCAGCTCCTGTCAACAAGTTGGTAGCTATGCTTGACACTGGTGTTCCCACCCCTATTTTACCAAATTACCTCTCTGCAGCAGGTAAGCATGACCTTTTTAAATATCAAAAGAACGCCAATGAATCAGTCTTGAATGTCATTATAATGGCCATGAACCCCAAGATATGATCACCCGCACCAAAATTGCCACCTTCATAAAGCTTGCTAAAGCACGGCTCCAGGCTGAGCAAGATATAGTCATTTATATCACCGCATTTGCTGCAGCACATGGTGACTGGCATGGCCCTCCATTAGGCAATATCAAGTTCTAAACTTCTGATGCCCCACACCCTTACTATCCACCTGGTCCTTCACTTTGCTAAATGTTGATGAAACTAAAAAAACCCCTTGCCCCCTTCCCCAACCATGGTTGTCTATAAGTTCATCATAAAATACTGGTTGGTTTGGTTAAAGTTAGGTTTTGGTTACATTTTGCTCATTTGAGCTTTTGGCCCACTAAATATATTATGTTTTCCCTTTTTTATAATGTCCATCCCCTGGTTAGATTAACTTGAATAAACTTTTTTCCAGAAATTTCAATATTCACCTAGAACACTTAGAATACGTCTTCTTGTGCCTAATTAAAGCTGATTTTAGATTAAGCCCAAAAGCTTAACTTCTTTTGTGAGAAATTTGATATCTGGGTTTAATATTATCAAACATGGCCTACAGTCCCACCAGCAAAGATTTAAGCCGTCACACAAATAATGGAGCCAAGAAGCAAGTGCGGCATTCAGGAGAGACTTGAAATGATTTAATATCACCAACGGTTTATTGAGATTTTCAGTAAGATAGGTGAACTCTTATGTCACCTTTTCAATATGGCTTACAATTTGAGTGACCGCGAACTGCCAGCTGGCCTTTGACTAGCTAAGGCTGTGCCTCACTAAGCACTGATAACTATGTACCCCAACTTTAATAACCCATTCATTATTCAGATAAATGTATTCCTCTTTAGCTGTAGGGTGGTTTTATACCTATTTAATTCTGAGGGAGTAGAGCATCCTGTGGCTTACTGCAGCCAGACATTGTATGTACATAAACAGAATTACACTGTTATAGAAAAAGAATGACTAGCTGTATTCTATTCATGAAAACAATTGTTGGTTTACATCCAAGAATTACATTTTACTATGGTAACTGATATGCCTCTTTGACCTGTTTAAAAAATCATAAGAAGCCCAAAGGATAGATGCTTGCTAGGCTTTAAAAATTACAAGCCTATGACCCTATAAATTTGAAACCGCCCAAGTGTTAAGCATCAAAACGTGGATGGCCTCTTTCATTTTCTTACAATAGTCTTAGTGGCTGATCTAGACAGCGACTTGTTTTAGTGTAATAACTCATCAATATGCAATGAACTTGTGGAGTTTCAATGCACGTTGGAAAAGGCAAGGTAGAAACTTTTTATCAATAATGAAAAAATTAAAAAGTCTTTGATGAGCAGCCTTTTTCTTTACCCAGCCCGCTGAGCGGACTAATTTTTTATTTCAGCTTATAAGGCGATGGGGCTTGGGTAATTTAAGAAATTTATTGGAAAGTTAAGAATGCATTATTATTGGGAGTGATGGATTTTAATATTCAAAGCACTCTCAGCTACTGCAAAGAATGCTAAGCTTAAGCTCCCTAACAGAAGGCCACTTCTTATCAACTATTCAAAACATATTTTCCTGGAGCACCATCTCTAAAATGTTGTGGCCCAATGACCAATATGGTGATATACAAACAAAAATATAATCTGGCCATTGATCGCCACACTAAACGAATGGAGTTAAAGAATTAAAGACATGGACACTATGATCACAGCTAAGTTTATCTTAGAAACATAGTTTATCAGCAAGGTTGCCGTTGGGTTTTTGCTGACTTCTTCCATCCCTGAATCTTCTACCCCAAGTAATTCTTCGCTGGTCACTGAGGGGTAGGTTAGTGAATTCAGTTTTATCAAGTCTTCTAAAATTAATCATGTTTATCTTGATCAAGTAATCTTAGGAGATTTGATTACACGTAGATTGAAAAGATATTATTGAAGGAGAGCCTCTAAAAAACCTATATGTATTAAGTCTTTCCAATAATAAAAAATTAAGTCTCTAAGTGATCTATAACTATTTTTATATTTACTACTTTTATTTTTGGAAAGTCCAGCAAAGTAACTTTGAGAGTAGATCTGCCATTTTTGAAGTGTAAATTAAATCTTCAAAAGTGGTGCTCACTACAGGGGCCATTTTTAGTTATGTATCAGTGAAAACGTTGATCACTACAAAGAATTCTCCTTTTCGCCCAAAGAGCCTTAAGACCACAATCAGGGCAGTATTTTGCACTGGGTTCGTTCCACTATGACCATATTTTCCAGGGCGCCATCTACTTTGTAATTCCGTGCTAATATAGATCTTAACAGTCGCAACTTAATTTTTATTATAATTTTCAGACGCAGCCTGAAACTTTATGAGACACCATCTATCAATTACTCAATGGGGTCCTTTTTACTGGAGTTCGTTCTACTCAGTCTCAGGCCAGTGTTGTGACCTATACCATGAGGTTTTTGTATCAAACTTCTCAGTTGCTTAGGGTTAGTACTGAGCCTTATTTATGTCAGTTCGTGCATCCTGCGTTGTATCACATGTTGCAAGTAGTGGGAATACATCAAGGGATCTACAATCTTTTTTTAGAAAGACTTCAATCTTTAAACAAATTAGTTTTTGAGCTCTTCATTTCTTCTCCCAAGTCCAGTTGGGATAATCACAATGCAATTATTAGTAATTATAATCTCATTAATGATGTACAGCAGCAAATCACTCATCTTGACCACAGAGTATCTCTATTCATTGACTCTTAGTTAATGGAATGAGTTTGGGAATTAGGAGTTGAATGGAGATAATCTTACTAGCTTTTTGAGCCAAAGGCAGGCAGTGGAAGAGGAACTTAGAGGTCGCCTCATCCAATTGGAGCAACTATTATAGGACTTTCAAAAAATCAATTTTACACTATAAAGGAACCCCCAGAGTTATGGGCCCATCCGGGGTACCAGGTCCTCATGGACCAGTGAGTCCCCCAGGAACTATTAGGCCCAGTGGGCCTATGGGACCTAGAGGAATCATGGGATCTTATTGAGTAGTTGGACCCCTGGGCCAGGTGGACCTCCTGGTCCTTTGGAACGCCTGGACCTCCCATACCCCTGGGTGCTGTTGGGCCTCCTGGTCCTCCTGGGCCCCCAGGACTCCCTCAATTTGCTGGGCCTGAATAATCTGGTAGTTCATCTGAGTCTAATCTTGGTTCCCTCTCCAAAATGATTGAACAGTCTAAAGTTCAGTTTCACAAAGTAACCCATGCTTGTAACTTAGCTCTTGATAAAACTCCTATTGACCTCACTTGGCGCCCTAATCCTTCACTGACGAGCTGAATAACCTAGGATAATATGCTAAGTATACTGATGTTTTACTACAAGAATGCAAATATAAGGGGAATTTTCTTCAAACTAGGGTCACTTCCTTGGAGTGTAAATTTCAGGCGCAGCAAGAAAAATATTCTAGAATTAATTTGAAAGTTAGACGCCAAAGTGGGTCATTTGAAGTTAAACCATTGTATTACTAAGAATCACTATGAGGTCGCCAATATGCACCATCAATATTCTTCTCAAGCTTCTGAGACAATCTCTTACATCTCCACCCAACTGGACCCACCTAAAGTTCATGTCTTAACGGCAAATACCTCTATGAGTTTTTACAAATATTAAGTATCAATATTCTTGTGGGGAGGGTATTATCATTTCTTTCCTTTAATTATATGAGAAAGCTCTGGAGGAGGCAACGGACTTTTCAAAAAGTAATTACTTACCTGATTGTCTTGCCCTGTTGGCTCAAGACATTTTGGTTCCCCATCTTTTGACTAATATTAATTGGTCTCAAGTTAAAGAGGCTCTTTTTGGGGAATTTAAAAGTGAGCAGAACTTATCCTCTCAAAAGCAGTCTTTAGTGGAAATACAGCCTGTCCAAAATTAGTCCATAGGGATTTCTCACATCGCTTCTATTAGGAGGCGCAGACTTTGGTAATCTGAAATCTATTAAATCTTGACAATGCTAGTACCGCTGTTATGTATGCCTTCACTTCCCAAACACAGTTGCGAGTCTACCTTATCAGTGTAAAGGAAAAACCAAAGTATTTTGTACATCAAGGAGGCCTTGTTAGAACTGCAACATCAATTTAAAAACCCCGCATCTCTGATTCCCCAAAGCTGTGTTGACCTAGATTTTATGCCATATCTGAAAACTCTTGGGCTACTTTTTAGCACTAGTGATGCCCAACTCAAAAGGGGAGCCGCCACACATCTTTATCTGCAAAAGAGCCAAACAAAGGGTTTATTAGAAATTAAAAATTCCCAATGTGGCACCTCAGCAAACAGCCTAGGAAGCCATATCAGAAATTGGGTAATCTTTGATGAAACTTTTATCTGGCACCCACTTTAGCTGGCAGACCATGGTGGACAACATTGGGGTAGGAGCATCAGCAACATGTGGCATAAGGAGGCATAATTGTGTGTTTTCTTCATTAATGAGGCTGGCAGTGTCCATTCCCTCAACGTATTGAGCAAGTTGATACTCATGAAAGTGATGAGAGCTGGAACACAAGTGAATGACTTGAGGCGCTGGCAGGTTTGTATATAATTGGGATTAAAAGAGAAGTTTTTCCGCATTGATGAAAGTACTGGTTGCACTAAAAGTGAGCTCCTTAATTTCATTTTTTGCATCTTCCTCAAAATCATGGGGTAAGTTTGTGATAGGAATACCCTATATGAGGGTTTCATCACTCATGAAGTTGCTGGCGAAGTAGGCTGTTGGCAGGGAGCAGCTGAAGCCTCAACCACCATTTTATGTACTTTTTATAATTATCAAACCCAGGTTTGCATGGAAACAGTAAGAGCTCAAATTGGGAGGATTGATAAAAAAACTCCTCTAAAGAAAATTCAGCTTTACCTCTTGGGCTATTCAATGTAACTATTGTTACCAATACTTCCATACTGAAGAACGCTTTTTTTAAAAAGTGGGTGAGAATAGAAAGGAAGAAAAAAACTTTTAAGATCTATCATCTTAATGAAGATTTGGGTATAAACCAGGTTGACCATATTTATGTAAAGTATAATAAAGATGCACAACATTTATCTTATGCCTTACCATCTTTGTTGGCGTTACCCTCCCAATTTGGATGTATGATCATACACATTGATCCGCATATAAACCAATTCCCCATTAAGGTCATCATCAATACTGTCTCCCCCATGAATGTAATCTCTTCTAAACTGAACAAGCAGATCAAATTTTATGCCTGACATTTTCCATTTTGAAGAGTATGGGATTTCTGGGCCCCATAGTATGCGTTCAATTTGAGCTTTTTGTCACTTCCTCGAAAATTAAGAACTTAACTTTATGGTACCTGAAATCATTTTGGATAATATAAGTTATGACCCTTTTTGGGGACTCAATTTTCCAGGAATTTGAAAGAATTATTAATTACCCTGACTCTTCTCTATCCCATTTGGAGTATTGGGACCGTTACTTTTTTCTGAGAATAACCTTATTTTAACATACCAAGCATAAGGTTTGTTTGTTGGAGGGGACGAAAAGTTCCTATTCTATTCAATATCATATTAAAGGACATCAAATAAAATTACCCCCCAAGGCGGCTGATATCGAAGAAGTTATGCCCATTTTCTCTCCTGATACTAATAATATTCCTCTAAAATCTCAGATTATTGTTGATACCTTATTACTTTTAGCTATCCCCAAGGGACATTTATTACAGATACAGGGTGTTACAAACCCTTCTGGTACAGAGATTTTTCATTGTCCAGGGGTGTTGGATTACACTTATACTGAAATGTTACCTGACTTGCTGAAAAATCTTACAATGAGCCAAAAACTGTGGCTTGGAAGACTATGATACCCTATGTTTAATTACTACCTCTTTCACAGATTTATATTGTTAAGACTTATATAGGTTTACAAGGTTTTGGGCTGGAATCCCATCAGGGTATTTCTTAAAGTAAGTCCCAAAATTAGGAACCAGATTACTACCAACCAGAAAAATCTAGTGCATCAATTACTTAAGACATATCTGATTGTTTGTGAAGCTTACCTACAATTTTGATAAAATGAATGGAGTGACGCATACCGTTGAAACTGGGGAGCATCCTCCTAATTGGGCTAAGACTTATTGGAAGATGAAGATTAAGGAGGCGCAGGTTATCAAGGAATTGAAACAATTATTGGAAGCTGGACTATTGAAATCTTCCAATAGTCCCTAGGCCTATCCGTTGCTATTGGTGAAGAATAAAGATGGCTCTCACCAGGTGGCTATACATTATCATAGGTTAATCGCAATCACTTGTCAAGACAGCTATCCATTACCAAGGATTGATGATTCCCTCCGTTTGCTTGCTGGATCCTCATACTTTTCTGCAATAAATTTGGCCAGTGTTTATTGGCAGATCAAGTTGGCCCCTAAAGGCTGGGACAAATGTTCTTTGATTTCTAGTGAGAGCTTGTATAAACTGACCCATATGCCTCAAGGATTGAGTAATGCTTTGGCCACTTTTCAGAGGGCCATGGATGGAATGCTCCGAGACTTAAAGCTGACCTAAGTCTTGGTGTAATCAGAGGACCTTGCTGTGTTTTCAAAGACTTTCACCAAGCATTTAGACCACTTAAAGAAGTATTAGGCCAAATTAGAATTCTTTTTTAGCACTAGTGGTGCCCGCCAAATTAGAATTCTTCATTAAAGCTTAAAATATTAAAATGTTCCCTCTTTTAGAGTGAAAATGGAGTTTTTAGGGCATAAGGTTTTTTATAAGGGGATACAATCCCAACTGACAAAATTAAGGCCTTTAGCCAAACTTCTCCTCCGGCATCTTTGCGTTACACGCAGGTCTTCTTAGGGATGGTTGGGTACTATTGATAATTTATATCTATGTTTGCTAATTTGGCTGAGCCTTTATTCTATCTAATACTAAAAGGGATACCATTTAGGTGGGGATCTGCTCATTAGCGATCTTTCTATTCACTATGAACTGCTCTAACTAAATCACCTGTTTTAATTTATCCTCTCTTTGATAAGCCTTTCATTCTTCATACTGACATGAGTAATGTTGCCATTGGGGCCATCTTGTCTCAGTTTGACAAGGATCAAATTCACCATCCTATGGCCTACTAAAGCAAGACCCTATCCAAGGTAAGCGAAATTACAGTGTGACTAAATGGGAGTGCCTAGCAGTAATTATGGCGATCAAACACTACTAACCATTATTATATGGTAACAACTTTTCTTTTTTTACCAACCATTCTTCACAAAGATGGTTGCAAAGTATGAAGGATCCAGCTTTCCAGTTGGCTCATTGGGCCCTACAATTACAAAATTATGACTTTTTGATTTTTTTATCGCTCAGGTACAAAGCATTAAAATGCTGATGGTCTGTCCAGGGTGCCCGTGTTAATTTTGGATCCCCAGAAGGAAGAGCGGTTATATGACCTTATTTATCTACCTGAGCTGTGGGACAAAGAATCTGAAGTGGAATGAGCCTACTTTAAGGCCATTACCCAGGACACATGATACAAAAGGGACATTTATATAAGAAGGTCAACTCTTAATGAATATTCTTTTTACAATTAAACTCAAAGTTTAATGCTGTTATGGAAGGCATTGTCAAGTGGGTCACGGTGGCCTAAAGAGGACTTGAGTAGTTAAAAACCAGATATTATTGGAATAATATGACCACTTCTATCTATGAGGCTCTTGATGCATGCCTCACCTGTAAAATCCAGTGAGCCTCTAATCCTATTTATAAACATCAAGTTATTCTACTAATTAAGCCTTTTGAATTATGCGTATTGATGTTGTCAGGCACTTGCCTCTAAGGTTGAATGGGCCCAGTATATTATCATTGATGTTGACCATTTACCTAAATGGGTCAAGGCCATATCCATTGCCACTCCATCTGCTAAGACTACTGCGTTGTTCCTTTGCCAGCAAATCATCAAGCATCATGGGTGTCCTAAGGTCCTTATGTCAGATAATGGGATCAATTTTACCTCCTAACTTCTACAGGAACTATCAAAAATTAAATACTGCTCAACAGTTTGTCGTTCCCTATCACCCATCCAAAAATGGGACTATTGAGTGGTCAATGGGACCTTTGTCTCCATTTTGAAAGAGATGACCTCTTCTGACTGATCATGGTGGAACTTTTATCTGCCTAGTGCTTTGTTCGCTTACCAAATTAGTTACTATAATATAATTAAGATTTCACCTTTTAAATGTTTCTATGGATGAGACCCTATCTGTTCCCTTAAGTGTCCAGGCGATACTTGATGAGAGTGTTCCCAAAAATTCAGATTTATTCATGCAAAATCTGGCTGATGAGATCATACGCCTTCAGTCTCAAGCAATGGAGTCAATTGAAGTAATCACCAAAGAGGAGACCTTGGGGAGTGATCAACATAAGCCCATTTTACCTGAATATCAAATGAAGACTACGTTATATAAATCATTATTGGCCTGGTGGGAAAATGGAGAAATTAGAAACTAACTGGTTGAGGGTCCTTATTAAGTCATTTTCCAAAGAGGGCTTGAGTACTTGATTTTTCATGATTAGACTGGTATCGTTGTAAATAATGTTCATCCTAGGTTTCTGAGGATTCGTCTTTCTCTGCAATCTTTATTAGGGAGAAGTGTCAAGATTTTACCAATTCTTCCATCACTGAATCTACTACCCCAATTATTCCTTTATTGGTCACCGAGGAGTTAGTTGGTGCATTTGGTTTTATCAAGACTTCAAACATAATCACGCTTATCCAAATCAAGTAATCTAGGAAGATTCAATAGCTCAGAGATTAAAAAGTTCATATTGAAGGCGAGCCTCTACAAAATCTATAGATATGAAGTCTTTCCAATAATAAAAATATTAAGTCTTTATGAAAGTTAATAACTACCTTAAATATATCATTAGAAATATTTTTGGAGACATCCACCAAAATAACTTTGAGAGAAGACCTAACCTTTTTTGATTGTAAAATTATAAACTTCAAAAATTTCCCTCAGTTTATTTTAGCGGATAATGGGAATAACTTTATGTCCCAAAATAATGCTAAACTCAATGGATTGATGATTAATATAGGGGTATTGTCTAAGCCCTATCACCCTAAGACCAACAGTATCATAAAAAGTGTGAATATTTCTCTCATCATTCTTACATATTAGTTAGTTGCTGAAAAAGCTTTCAAATGGAATCTTTTCTTGCTTTATGCCATTTTTGCATATTTTGAAAATCATCAGCCATGGGGCACTCCTATATAAGTTATCATATGGGAAGCATCCCACACTACCCCCACTATTATACTCATGCGTAAAAAAAGAAAACCTGAGTTTCAACAGATGTATTGAAAAGCTCATGTAGACGTTAATTCAGCTGCAAAACGCATCATACTCCAACGCGCTAGCTTGGAGAGTTGGACTAAGACTTGTGATAATGAGGATCACTGGACATTACCTACCTTCAGTGTAGGGGTATTGATTTGGTGTTATGATGCTCATGACTTTGGAAGGACTAGAAAAAAATAGAGAACATTTAGAAAGGGCCTTTGTGATCATAGTTAAGGCATTTACTGATGCTTAAACTTTGAAAGACCCCACCAAAGGCTACCTTATTAGTTGAATGCATGATAATTTTCTAAAAAGTACTATCAGAGCTCCAGCCTCACAGCTTTGGGCTCTCAATAGCCCATTGAACCCTCACTCAACTTTGTCCCCTAATGTTTGGTCAAGTAGGGAAATGTTTTAGTCTTTTTTGACCAACCATCATTTATCTTTTACTTAATTCAATATTTAACCAAGAAGTAGATAAAGGGTTTAATCAAAATTTTGCCCCACGGCCAACGTTTATATGTTGTTGCTGAAGTATTAAGTTAATGCTGGCAAACTTGGGCATTTCAGTTAATTTGTGGCAAATAAATCAAATGATTGGATCCTAAATTCCTGGTAATGCATTTCAATCTGAAAATTCTGATTAGTTTGGCTTGCGATCATATTTTTGTATGGCACATCATCTAGTATTTAACTAGTCATTATTTTTCTATGCCGGAGTAAAACTTGACGTTACTAAGTCTTACAATTATTCTCCTAGGGTTTACCGCCAAAGTCTTAAGTCTAATAGGCTGACTACTATTATTTTATATTTTATCCCAAGGTTGATGCCTTAGCATCCCTGTATTTCACCACTATGTGATTGCTTTGATATTTTCTTAGTGCTCTTCTACTGTCAGATATTTGTATTTATGGGAATGAGGGATGAGAGGAGAATATCAGAGGACACTACCAGTTTATATGGGAACTGTTTTATAGTTTGCTAGTGTTAAAGTTTACCACTAAATAAAAATATCCTTAGCAAAGCCCATAAGCTGCTTTTAGTTGTTAGTAATATTGTGTTCTTAAACCTTGAGTTTAAAAAAAGCAATTTGCAACAAATAAGATTATAACTTTTTTCTTCCTAAAGTACTCTGTCTTCGTAGAGTGCCTTATATCGGTGTTCTCACTGCCTAAGCCCTTATGAGATGAGATGCCCCTTCTCTGATCTCAGAAGCATTACTGAATCCAGAAGTGTTATCCAATGAAGAGACTTTATAAATTGCCCAATAATTTTAAATTTTAATTGGGGAAGGCTGACCATGAGATGGACACTTCTGATATGTAAAAACAACTAAGCACTAATCTACGCTAGAGGCACCCCAGAGAAGCTAATGCTGTCTCCTGTTACCAGAGGGAACGCCATCAAAGGAAGAGGATATTGTAAGTAGAGGCTTGCGCCACTATTAATTGCGTATGAAGGAAAGGGCCTGAAGCGATGAACCATACCAGAAAACTGGATGAGACCAACTGGCGTTGACAGGATGGTAGATAACCAAACAACATGCTTGAAAGTGGTCCATAAGGTGCAACTGGAATCGGCGTACAGCTTCCTGGAGGGTGGGATTATAGCCTGAAATGGTAAAGACAACCGTGTGGATAGCCTACATAGCAATTATAACCCCTAAGGCTCAGAGGGAAGTTTGTTTAGGGGAATATAAAGACAACGCAAAGTTGTTCTTAGAGAGGCTGAAGGTCTGTGTTTGCTCCTGGAATAGAGATACTGAACCTCGCGCCAGATCGCTTTTGATGGTGAGCACTCCTCCAGGCGGTGGACCAAAGTTCCATATTGGTCACACACAACACATGAGGAGTGGGATGCGTTGGATCTCTTTTCAGTATGGTATACCTATTTCAAGCAGTTCCACATATGGTAACAGACTTGTGGCTGCAAAAGAGGGTGATGGGTGTACTTCCTCATGGCTTTCTGGGTTTCTAGGGATTATGGGATGTCCAACATGGCCAGATAATCTATTCTGGCCATGGTTGGGACCTCTTGGTATCAAATTGTTCAGAACGGCTTGGCCTTGTACTTCCTGTTTGAAGAGTGAAGTAGGGCGACCACTCTGGGTGGTGTGCCCACTGATGCTAATTCTCTAATCATTGCTCCGCATGGAGAGGAGAATTCATTTGAAGTGGGGCGACAACCCATGTTGGCCAGCAGCAGAGGGATGAGAGGCAAGATAGTTTAACAGAGAATGGGGGTGGGTAGGATTGCTGAGGCCCAGGGCGTGGGAAAAGTTGGTGCGGCCACACGTGACCAGTGTTGGGATTGAAGTGTGGGGTTTGTGACTGCAGTGCCCCAAGTGCCAAGTATTTTGGCGGCATGGGTCTAGAAGTTGAGCAAGCCCATACCACCACTATAGCGAGGGCCAAACGAGACATCCTGGCGCTCAGGCGGTGGGCGAACTAACCAAAGCCAACCTTGTAGGAGGGCGTATAACGAGGTGAAGAAAGATGGGGAAAAGGAGATAGCATGGGCCACAAACCGGACTTTAAACAGGAGCATAGACTTGGCAATCACAACTCTGCCTTGGAGGGTATTCTGGTGGGCTCTGAGGGAAGCTATGAGTTTTTGACATTGTCCAGAATATGGTGCTCCATCACCAATGAGGCATGCCCTCCCACCTCCAGCCACACACCCAAATGGCGTACTGGACCAGCAGTGGGCCTTGGCATAAAAGGAAGCACAAGCGGGACAGTATGGGGTAGGTGGTGCAAGTGAACCCGTGAGCTATCTGCTGAAGCAGGTAGGAAACGAGGTGCTGGTGACCAGCTGGCTTGTAACTGACCAAGGAGAATGATTTCTGTTTTGGAGGCGTTAAGTGCAGCGTTACTTACCCTGGAGTAAACCTGGATAGTAACCTCAAGCGTGCGTGCATCTTTGTTGTTAGACACCCCAACCACACAATCATCAGCTAATGCCAGTAACTTAACTGGTGCTTGGCCTTGAACATGGACACCAGTAAGGCGGGAATTCACTTTGTGTAAAAGTGGATTAAGGCTGAAGTTGTACAATAGTATGCTTATAGGGTCCTCTTGGAAGAGGCCCCTTTGAGGGTGAACCACATCAGTGAGGAAGCAAGGGTTACTCTCAGTCATTGTGGAAGATTCCGTAAGCAACATCTCCAAATTAATGTATTGATGGGGAAGGTGGAACTTGTGGATGCAGGCTTTGAGGTAATCCAAGTTGACCTTATCACAAGCCTTCTGCTGGTCTAAGAAAACAAGTGCTCCAGTAGCCGAGGATTGGCAGACGTTGGCTTCAGTGTTTATGTTGTCCCATATAGACCTCTTGGAAATGAAACTGAATTGCTTAGAGGAGAGCATATCAGAGACAACTTCCCCTAGGCGGTTGGTCATAATTTTAGTAATTAATTTAGTATCTGTGTTAATAAATGAAATGGGGAGCCAGTTGGCCAAGTCCAACTTATCCCCTTTTCTATACAGCGTTATGGTGTACGCCTCCTGGCCCCTAGGAAGGAGGCGCATTTACAACAAACACTGGTTCATAGAGGAAAGCAACAAATTGGAAAAATATTAAATATAATTCTTATATAACTCATAAGAAATCCCACCTGGACCTGGGAATTCCCTGTGCGGTGCACTGTGAAGGCCGTACCTGATTTCATCCCAAGAAAGTAAATTTGTCAACTCTGGGTAATGGTAAATGGTGAGGATATATTACTTTCTGAGAAATTCTTCAATTTTGGCCAGTTCAACTGGATTGGATCAATACAATTCAGAGTAACAGTTTCAAACTTTGATATCCACTTTGGCTGGAATTTATGTGACGGAGTGGTCCAGCCACCTCACCTGTCTGCAAGCCAAGCTCAGTCACAGTATGAAGAATTTTCAGAAAAAATAGACGGAGCACGTGTCACCTGCTGTTATATTTTTTTCTTTTTTACTGTACACAAACATGATGTTTGCGTTACCTTACCAATGCGTTGAGGAAAATTGACACCTCTGCCCACTTGCGACCCCAATCTGGGCTGTAGCCTGCAGCAGGTACATTAGACTCCAGGTGGTCCACTTCTGCAAGTGTGCATATAAAGACCGCTGAGGAAGCCCAAGAGTGACGTGATGAGAGGTGGTGTGCCTGTTGGATGGTGTTCATTTTGAATGTTGACCAGGTAGTAAGTGGGTCTGCACAGAATGGTGTGGCGAACTCCAGTGCCAAAGTTTCAGTGTCCACCCATGAGAAAACATGGGCGACATGATCTCATCTGGATGAAGCTTGCACCACTTTGGCACCTGTGCTGATGGGTGTGACAAAGAGAAGGAAATTGACACCAACCTGTGGTCAAGTAAAAAATTTTCGTCATCATAAAGTGTGCAACCTGAGACCAAAAGTTCAATGGGGCAAGAATAAGGTCAATGCGGGACATAGACCTCAGCTAACCATTGTGCACATGGGGACAGGACATGTTGGGGAGCAGCAGTGCATGTTTAGGTAGGGTATCAAACAGCCCCAAAATGGCTTTTAGAACGTGAAGTTTGACATATCCCTGTGGGGGGTCAGGCACAGAAGGCCTGCGGTCAGAGGCTGGGTTGTCCCAGCAATTCATGTCACCCACCACAAACAGGTCAGGAGGAAGTGGGAGGGAAGTAACGGCTGAGAGGAACTCCTGGTGAGTCTGCGCACAGGACATGGCATAAATATTAATAATAGCGTGCACTTCGTCATCCCACAAAAAGGACACTACAAGCACATGGCATCAAGGTACAAATTGTTAGAAATAAATTTAAAAGTACAGGTTGCACATATAAGCACCCCACAGTGTGGTAACCAAAAAGAAAGGAAGTAGAGCATGGTTTCACATGTTTCCTTGGCATCGTGTGTAGGAATCCAGCTTTCTTGTGCTCTCTGGTGCTATGCCACTGGATCCCACAAACGTTTTTAATAAAATAAATAATAAGCGTTACTATAAAATGTGGATTTTTATTTTTTTATTAGAAGCGCGGGGATAAAAAGAAAAGAGATTCCTTTTGATATTCAGCCAATCAGTATTTAAACTGTTTTGAGGGTCAGGGGGAATTTGAGGATAGGTTCAGAATAGCTTAGATGCTTCTAAATTAGGTAATATAGTATGTGCTCCTATCAGATCTTAGAAAAAGTGAGTTGCTTTTTGGCAAAACGATAGTTGGGGTTTTGGGGCAGAATGTAACCATGTGGAAATGTTTTTATGTATTTCAACCAATCACCGTTTGATAAAATGCTTTCACCTTAGGGGACCCCCACCACGCCTATAAGAAAGGGGTGGTCCCCGCATAGGTGATTTGAAGGACCTGATGGTGGTTGGGGGCATACCTTCCTATGGTCGCCCCACAGTCCATCACATGGTTGGAGTAATCTGACCACTTGATTTTACGTTTATTGCTCATGTTAGGTTTCATAATGGTGTTACCCCTGATTAATGGGGTTCCACCAAGAATTGGCCAGGGTCTTTTGGCCATTATCCTCAAAATTATCATCATACTTACTTAAACTGCATTTAGGTTCACAGCAAACTTGTAAATGGCTTACATTTCCCCGGTTCAGCTGATTTTGACTCAAGACATTCTTCCTCTGCAGCTGAGAGGGCAAATGTCTGACATCTCCCCCCTCAAGGATGTTGGGGGAGAATACAGCCAAAGGAAGCAGCCATCTACTCGGGTGATGGTGATTCCTGTAGCTAATGATTTTATTAAATATTCATTGCCTCTTTTGTAGGTGATGGTGGAGGGATCCTCCAAGATTGATCCAAGCTTACCGCTTCTTGGAGTAATGCGGTTATGGTAGTATAATACCATGTTGGATACTTGGAATGTAGATAGGGTAGTTCTGAGCTCATTGGCTTTATGCCCTTCTTTAGTCACCTTTTTTGCTAAGTTAGTCATTTCCTCTGATTGGAGCTGGATGATGTGTTGAGCCAATCGTCTCATAACTTTCTAAGGCTCCTCAACTCTAGAGGAGAATACATCCTTAACTAAGAGAGCAGGTATTCCTGGTTCATGCCCATACAAGACACAGAATGGGGAATATTATCAATACCTGGTAATAACTAATCCAATAGTCCATAAGGGCACTGGGTAAGTATTGATCCCAGTGAAGTGGATCAAAAGAGGCATTTTTCATAGGCTGGATACCAGAGTACCATTTACTCTCTCCACAGTTCCGTAGGTAGAAGGATTGTATGGAGCCAAAAAAAATGTTGTGCTCACATAGAGGTGGCCAGGATTATTACTACTCTGGAGGTAAAGTTCTTCCCATTGTTGTAGAGTAGTACTTGGGGACAGCCATGACGAGTGAATTTGTTTTATTTTAAAAACGTGGCTGTGGCCTAGGACGTTTGAGCAGGAAGAGCCACGGTTTCCACCCAATTAGTGAAATTATCAATATCTACTAGTATAAATTTTTTCCATTAGTAGTCTGAGGAAGGTGAGCTAAAACATTTAAACTAATGATGTGGAACGGTTGTTGAGGGGTAGTGGGTTGATACTGGTATTGAGTCTAGAAACCGGATTGCTGCTTACATGTAGAGCAAGCTTCCAAAACATCAACGATTGATTCCATCATTCCAACCCAATAGTACTGATCCTTACCCATTCATACGTTTGCTTCGCCCCTCCATGACCTAGGGTAGAGTGAGCTTCTAGGATAGTGGGTACACATTCTGAGGGCCGAAGGTAAGGCAGCCATTTATGTCCCCACTTGTTTATCAAACTTCCCATCATCAACTTTTGTGTTGTGGGAGTGCCGGGATAACATCTTCTGGATGGGATCATCCTCATCCTCCCATTCATTTGGGGCATAAATAGGTCATTTAACCTTTCCGCCTCACTGTTATCCAAATGAAAGACTGTCAGCCTCGTTAACCCTTCAACATTTAAGTGACAGGTCCCAGCATGGTGCTCAATCTTCATATTGTAATGCTGGAGCTTTAGAGCCCAATGAGCTAACCGTCCAGTAGGGTCCTTCATGTTTTGTAACCATTTTCAGGAAGCGTGGTCCATAACCACAGTGAAGGCGGTCCCATATAAAAAAGGGCGGTAGTGCTTCACAGCTAACAGAACGGAAGGAACTTCCTCTCAGTTACACTATAATTGCGTCCTGCTTTTGACAGCGTCTTACTGAAATAGGATACTGGATGATCTACACCATCTTTATCTAATTGGGCTAAGATGGCCCCAAATGCGTAGTCTGAAGTGTCAGTAAACAGTATAAAAGGTTTATTGTAATCTGGGTGTCTCAGGATAGGACGTTGTTGTAGCAGTTGTTTTAACGTCTCAAAGCGGCCTTCTGTTCAGCACCCCAATAAAAAAGGTATTTTTGGTCAATAGGTGGACAAGGGGCTCGCTGAGCTAGGTGAACTTAGGGATAATCTGATGGTAATACCCCATCATCCTTAGAAATACCTGAATATTACATAAATTCTTAGGGGGAGGCATTTTGCGAAATCTCTTCAAACTTATCTTGATGGGTTGGATTCCTTCTTGAGAAATGGAGTGTCCAAGGAAATAAAATTTCTTTCGGAAGAAGGTACACTTTGAAGGTTTCAACTTGATATTTGAAATGTGTAACCATTGAAACACCTCCTTCAGGCGATCAAGATGTTTATTGAAGGTTCTTGAGAACACTGTGATATCATCAAGATATAATATGACAGAATTTAACTTCAGGTCCTGCAATATGTGGTCCATCACATGCTGAAAAGATGCAGGTGCATTACACAACTCTTGAGGTAATTGAGTTGGTTGGATTGACCCTCACTACAAATAAGAGCACATTTCTCCTGATCTTCAGGGGAAAGGTCCATTTGCCAATAGCCGCTAGCTAAGTACATGACGGGAAAGAAATTATACCAGAAAGTTGTGCCAGGACGTCATCAATGCGAGGGATAAAATAGCTATCCTTTTTTGTGAGGTTATTCAACTTTTGGTAGTCCATAAATATCCAATGACCTCCATTTTGTTTTTAATAAGAAATAGAGGAGAATACCAAGAACTTTGTGAAGGAACTAACAACCCCACATCTAGCAACTGCTGGAGTACCATCCTCATCTGCTCTTCTTCTACCTTCAACCTATGGTAATGTTTTTGACCAAATAGGGCGGGCATCACCCACATCGATGGAATGACACCAGCCTTTCATGTGACCATAGTCATTGTCTGATTTAAAAATATGTCGCTATATACGTCTAATAAAATATGAACTTATTTCAATTTGACTGGGGTTAAATCATCCGAAATATGAACATTAAGTAGAGTACACACCAGTTTATCCATAGGAAAACCCAAATCCGCCATAGAGTCAATGGATTGGATACGTTCAATATCCTCCATTGGAAGTAAAAAGCTTCTGCCAATCTCCTGGTGTTTTCATATGATCATTTCCTTTACAGTGAGGTTTCCCAGAATATGGGTAATATGCCTCTGGTAGGCTGGGTCTAGTATCCCAGGCAATACCCTAGGCTTCAAGGTGCTAATGCCTTCAAGACTTGTAATATGAAGTTAGCAGTGGTATGGGATTTGGAGCGTGATTTTAGTGTCAACCACGCGTTGTTCACCAGTCTTAATTAATACCTCATCTGAATCATAGAAAGTAATGCCATCCCTCGCATCCACTGAGTCAGTCAATTTCAAAGTGTTGCGCCCAGAGGTAGAATAAGGTAAAGTCATAGCAGAAAGGAGGTATTTGACCAGTTAATAGTATTCGTGCTTGCTGATTTCTTTATTTGATAGGACTAAAGGGACTTAATAGTTGAGCAACGATAGGAAACCTTGCTTCATACTAATTATTACCTCATACTCAATCATAAACTGAGTTCTGATGAGCATATCATTGCGTAATGTCCAAAGCCACATCAGGGGCTGACAGGATAAGTTTCCCAATTTGAATGTGAAGGGAAGAGTATGTCCCAATAGCACGAGTATTGTTGGGACCTGCAGTTCCAAGTTCTTGCGTGTACTCTAATTCAGGTTCTAGCTTTATCTTTTTGATAAGCTTAGAGGAGATTACGTTAACTGGGGAGCCAGTGTCCAAGATGGCCAGTATTTGGACTTTTTGTATAACCACTTCAACTTTGCTCAGGGTTCCTCCAAAGTTAAGTGCCAAAGCTAAGAACTCCTTGAGCAAAAAGGTGAAGATTAATTTGTGAGAAGTCTTGGGATATTTATCCAGGATGGTTTTCATGGGCTTGACCCGCTGAAGAGGTTGAATCAAACTAGCTAAGAATTGATCACCATCGCTGGCAGTGTCAATCTTTTGGCCATCCTAAAATTTGGCTGAGGTACGCTCCCTCAGGTATGGTGGTACAATCTACTCCTCTAGAGTTTAAATGATCATGAACCTCTACTTCCACAGGTGCTCCCAAAGTAAAGTAACCAACATCGTCGTAACCCCCCTCAGATCCATCCCCAAGGGTATTCTCCACAACTGGCAATTCCACAATTGAGGTAGGGGGTACAGCCCCCTGAGGTTGAAAAACTTAGGGCGCGTAACTACCAGCTTTTCTGGAGGGGGAACCACTGCAGCTTTGGTGGGCTTGTGCAGGAGCATGGTATCGACTATTTTACTAGTTTCCACTTTACATGAGGAATTGGTATCCTTTTTGAGTCGCACTGAGGAAGCAGTTTTGCAGGAAAGATAGGCACAGGTGGGCTCACCCTCAACTGTTCAACAAGCGATAGCTCCTCAATGGTGAGAGATGGAGGATTTATCTCAGCTTCATTGGTCGTGGCACATAAATGGAATTCTGCCACATCTAACAAAGCCTCTTTTATGTCGTGGAAGGTTTTAAAGTAGCGTTTCACTGATATGAAATTCCTGGCTAGAGAAGGCTGAGACTCTAACCCAGTTAACAGGGAGGCAATAGCATCATCAAGGGTAAGCATTTTTGAGGTTGACCTCCTTTGCGCAGTGCGGTAAAATCGTTCAGCAAAGGCAACAGGCGATTCACCCTCATATATGCTAAGGCGCATAAAGGACTGTTTTTCCCTGTGCAGACTCTTCTTTGATCCAAATTCAGCTAAAAGAGCCTCCTTCACCTCTGCCCATGTGTATAAAGGGTTCAAGTTAGGGACTATCATTTCTTGTGCTAGACGGCTTAAACAAGGAAGGATGTGTCAAACTTTTTGCTTGTATGTTGCACCATCCATAGCAGCTTCATGAACTTACAAAAAGGTAGCAATGCTCCTTTCACCAGGGGTGAACTTTTCCTTAAGGGGAGTTTGTAAGGGCGCTGTTCAAGCTCCTTAAGGCGGGATAAAACGTTTGTTAGTTGCTTTTCAAGAGCAACTATTTTTGGCGTACAAGGATCCCCTGTAGTAGCACCATTTTGTAGGAATCCAACTTTCTTGTGCTCGCAGGTGCTACGCCGCTGGATCCCACAAAGGTTTTTATTAAAATAATTAATAAGCGCTACTATAAAATGTGGAATTTTATATTTTTACTAGGAGTGCAGGGGTAAAAAAAGCGATTTCTTTCAATATTTGACCAATCAGTATTTAAGCTGTTTTGATGGTCAGGGGAATTTGATGATAGGTTCAGAATAGCTTAGATTTTTTTGAATTAGGTAATATGGTATGCGCTCCTATCAGATTTTTCTGAAAAGTGAATTACTTTTTGGCAAAACAATAGTTGTGGTTTAGAGCAGAATGTACCCATGTGAAATGTTTTGATGTATTTCATCCAATCACCGCTTGATAAAATGCTTTCACCTTGGGGGACCCCCACCACGCCTATAAAAGGGGGTGCTCCCCGCATAGGTGCTTTAAAGAACCTGATGGTGGTTGAGGACATACCTTCCAATGGTCACCCCACGTTTGTTGCATGGTCAGAGTAATCTGACCACCCAATTTTAAGCTTATTGCCCGTGTAGGTTTTAAAATGGTGTTACCCCTGATTAATGGGGTTCCACCAAGAATTGGCCAGGGTCTTTTGGCCATTATCCTTGAGATCATCGCTATACTTATTTAAATCACATTTGGTTTCACTGTGAACTCATAAATGGCTGACATTTCCCCAGTTCAGCTGATTTCAACCCAATACATTATTTCTCTGCAGCTGAGAGGGCAAGTGTCTGACACCGTATGGACAGTTGGGTTTCTTGAATGGCCAGGATGTCCACAGGTAGATTATTCTTGAAAAAACTCAGTTTCCTAGCCCAAAACGGCGAGGCCTTGAGTCCAGCAATGTTCAACGTCCCTATTGTGAAGACTCCCCCCATTGCACCTTAGGTGTGAGGGGAAAAGCCCCCTTGGCCTTCTTTTGCCACTTACTCAATATCAGCAGGATTTTTAAAGATTGCAGATTGTACACATGATCTGCTTTCTTGAGGGCATTCTTTGCAGAGGGCTTAGAACTAGGCTGTTTGCGTTTGATGATTTGTTATGAATTTTTGAATTGCTGTGCTCCTGCAATGGATCATTGGAGTTTGACAAAAATTTGGGAGAAAAAAAGGATGTTATAATTGGTTTTAATCAAGGCTTGGTATATTTCTTGGGTAAATCTAACTCACCCATTGAGTCCTCAGGTTGGTTGGTATAATCTGATTGGTTAACAGATTAATAAGCTGCTTCAGCCATGAATGACTCAATGTCATCCTGGGTCTTGGCAGGCGGGATCACGGACGTGGCCATGGACACTGCCTTGACCACTGCTCTGTGGGCCAGCTTGGCTTTTTTGCATTCTTGCGGGAACACAGGTTTGACCTGAATGTAACACCCCTGCGTGACCCAAGGGAAGGCGGCATCAGTGTCAATGGCTGGTTCATAATGGGAGTCTTCACTTCCCATTGCGTCAGGTAGGATTTCATTTTGTGTGATGCCCTCCTTGGTGGGGCATGTGTGGGCCTTGTGGCCAAATGCATGACATAAGGTGCATATAGGGGGTGTACTATCAAGTGTGATGCAGAACGGGTGGGATTCCTGCCCATCAACAAACACAACTGTGGTGTGGGGGATTTAGTTCAAAATTTTACTATGACTCCAGATGGGGTGATCACAGCAATCGCTTTGCCCATGCCCAGGCCCAGGCCCAGCATAGGTGTAAAGCGTTGCATTTTAAAGGAGTAAAGCTCCCCATAGCTTTTAAGCCCATTCATGAGGTAAGATCCAGCATGTTCATTTTATCATTGTGGGGAGAAAGTCAAAGGTTACAAAAACTTGGTTTGACTAGGTCTACCAACTGCGCTTCATCTCAACCACCTGTTGACTATCTGGGAGGGCTACCACCACATGCACCTGTGCAGCTTTGTCAACTGTTTGTTTTTTAGACCCAAGATCCAACCAACTGCAGGTCATGGAGTGCGGTGCAACATATAATTCTAGAAATGGTTGTGCACCATTCCACAGAACTTTTCCTCAAAGCGCCGTTTAATTAATATCCAGGAAAACTTGAACCCCGTGCTCCACTGATGACAGGGGCTGGGAATGCGGAGTATTAATGGACTGATTGCATTTCGCTTGCCAGGCTAAAATCTCTAGGGAGATATTCTTGCCAATTTTTTTATCTAGGATGCCAGTGTCGCTGGGGCTTTTACAAACTTTGGATGGTGTGGAACCCAAAACTGTGCCATTTACTTTGCTAGCACAAATGCTACCTGACATTAGGTGCATACTAATCTCCTCAAAAAAGATTACTAAAATTACCTAGTCTTGAATCAAATTTGTTGCAATTAGTGATTGCAATAAGAGAAAAAGTTTTTTAAAATTCCCAAAGATTAATTATAGTATTTGTTTTCTTTACAGGGATTACATTGTTTAAATCACCATTTAAAAACCTCATATAGCAATTATCTACTTATATTAAACTTTTATTTAAAAACTCTGTTTTTATGAATTTACTTTATTAAGTCTCTTCACCTCTTACCATTAGAAGGATGCTTTGCTTGCTGGGAACTAGTGAGATTTGTTCACCCTTAAAATAGAAAAAGTACTTGCTTTTTTAGTTTAAGACTTTCGGTTGAGTTGACTTTTGGGCTTCTTATAGAATAGCACTGTTGAGTTTTTATTATAATTTGAAGGCTAGTTCCTTTGAAGGCTATGCAATAATCAGTTGCTATAGCACCAATGAATTTCCTAGTAAACTTTGTGTCTCTAAGACAATCGCTAGGCGGAATAAACATCATAAAGGTAAATCTCTGTTCACTTAAGCAGGTAAAATCATAGTTTACAATATGCAAAAATCAACACTATGAGTAAAGAGGTCATTTATTGAATATAATCCTAATACTTTAATAGGGTCAGGGAAAACAAGGACTAGGCAGGAATAGTGAGTAATCGCTTAATCTTATCAGAAAGTAATTGTTAATTTGATTTATTCCAAGCATTTCATCTGAATATACAACTGTGTAAAATGAAGAATTTTCAATGCTATGTAATTTAAAAAGTTAATATTGATTTTGGGCCTTTGTCCTGGAAAACATCGTTTAAAAAACTATTGTTTAAAAAAGTATGGTTAATTAAAATAATAATACATTTAGCAGCCTGAAGTTGAGGCTTCACTAACATTGGGGCAAAGCACAACATAGCCCCCTCCAAGCCTTAACGGGGGGACAGATGAATCACCCAGATTTAATAAGGGCAGTCCCTCAACTTGCCCTGGAGCATAATGGCTTCAGCCCAAATTTATTTTTGGGGATATGCTTCTTGGTTGGGTTAAGTTCCAAGGTCTGAATCAGGTGATTTGGCTTTTAAATAAAACTGGTGTCCATAAGTAATGTTTAAGATGCTAAAATTAAGTTTGGATTGGAAAAACAGGTTGTATTGTCGATGCAAAGTAATTTCATGTGGCAGGCCCCATTGGTCAAGTTTTGAGGAACACCCACAAATTCATCTGTTTGTGGTATACCTGAGTAAACTAGCTGATCAAAATAAAAAAAAATTTGGTACTTCTAATTGGTTAGATCAGGTGGCTTGAATTACTTGGTTTTAAGTGGGAAGTTTAACATGCTAGTAAAAACAAAGTTTAAATAAAAATTTTATGACTTACAAATTGGTAAATGGGTGTGAATTAATTATGGGCATATGGGTCAGCTGGGCTAAGCAACTCATCAGAACTACTCAGGATCTTGTCAAGGGGAAGTGAATAAGGTTTCAGAAACCCTCAGCTCAACTGGTTAAAGCAAATTATTTTGCTTTTGCTGGTCTCAGTAAATAAATACACCTCAAATATGGAGGCCCAGTTATTAGTTTTTATTTTAAGTGTGGTTTTATGAGCCAGTGAGATGTAAGATAAAATGGTGTGAGTGCGCTTTGGACTCAAAAGTACTTAGCTCAGCTAAACTTACTGATTTTTCAGTGTTTTCAGTTCACCTCAGTAGAAGAAATGAAATTGGCACTGAAGCATTTGGTTTGGCTAGCTTGTTGGAGCAGCTTTAAGTCTCAGCATCAGAAAACAGAGCGGCGAGGCAGTCTGTTGGTTGGCTGCTTCAGTTGGCTCATTGGGAGGTTCCAGTGCAGCCACACAAGTAAATTTGTGATTTTTGTATTGTGCTTCAGTGGCTCTTATCAGCGCTGGACTAATGAGGAGCATCAGCGCAGAGGAATGGAAGGGGCGCTGAGGCATTTGTGTTGATTTTTTTATCAGCAAATTTATTGGGAAGCATTGATGCAGGTAAATGAAAATGTCGCCAAGGATTTAGAGTTTGCTAAATCAATTTCGTCGCTAGAAAGTTGAGGAGCTTTGTCACAGAAAACTGAGAAGGGCGCTTAGGCATTTGGATTGGCTGCTAAACTACAGCGTCAGAGCAGCGAGGAGAATTGGGAATTAAGACAGTGAACATTCATTTAGTTCAGCTACTCTATTTAGCTCATCAAGTGAGTCCATCTCAGCCACAAAATTATACTTATATTCTTGGACTCTAGCTTCAGTAACATCCGATTTATTGGCTGTAACAAGCCCTAGTTCTTATAACTTATAACAGGTTTCTTTGAGATAAATGGGTAGATTTGGCAGCGCTCTTTAAGAAGATGCTCCAGCATGAAAATGAAAGTATCCATCTCATAGCATCAAAAATCATATCATCTCCTTTCTTAGCCACTTAGTAGTTTTGAATTTATAGTCAACCTTTTTAATTCATTTAGCGACATCTTTGGCATAAAAATTAATGAGTTTAAGCTGTTTTTCAAGCCATCAAACGTCGCACATCTATTTTATTTACAACTTACTTCCTCCATAGCAGAATATTATTTTAATTTCCTTGGCTCAAACTGTCCATGGTGTTTGTGACATCCAGGTAGGTTCAAGCTCAGTTAAACCACATGCATTAAGACCAACTCATTTCCATAAGGTGGAGGGGCATTCTCTCATCCGTTTCCATCCTGTTTTAATACTTGATGTGTACCCTTTGGTGTACACTCATCTTCTTACCGCTGACATTGCTTATTGTGAACTTATGCTTAACCAGGTAGCCTCAGAAGGTTCATATGGTAAGATCACCAGTGTGGGTTTTTATTTTAATTTGAAGGCTGGTTCCTTCAGAGGCTATGCAATTATTAGGTCTATAGAACAAGCTTAATCTCCTATTAGACTTTGTATCTCTTAGACAATCACTTGATGGAATAAACATCATAAAGGAAAATCTCTATTCACTTAATCAGGCAAAATCATAGTTTAAAATATGCAAAAATCAACATCATGAGTAAAAAGGTCCTCTGTTAAATATATCCAAGCACTTTAATAGGGCTAGGGAAAATAAGGACTAAGCGGGAATAAGAAAAAACCTAATCTTATCAAAAAGTGATTATTAAGGTTATTTATTCCAATTTTTATTTGAATATTAACTTTGTAAATGGTTTGTGGTCAATGATAAATTATTCATAGTTAATTATAATTTTAACCCTCTAGCCTGACAAAGCATCATAAAAAATTTTTAATCAGAAATAAATATGAGGTAATAAAAAAGTAAGCTATTTAACAACCTGAAGTGGAGGCTTTACTCACATTAGGGCAAATACAGACAAGTACCATTGAGCATCTAAAAAATATGCCTACAATATTTAAGTACCTCCCTTATTGAGGAATTTACTAATCATTTAATCATCAAAATAGGACCGGCTTGTATGAAAAATTTGTATCCAGGTGTCACCAATGCCTTGAGACTGAGGTGGGATGTTAAGCTTCCTAGGGAGATGTAAAAGCATTGGTTTTGAATATCAGCAATAGAAGTAGATGTTTAAGTACTAATTTTTGCAAATGATACTCGCTATTATATATATTCTGATTATACTCAGTTAAACTGATCCTTCCCTTTGACTAGATAAGACCTAGACTAGCAACCGAAACACAAAGGGCTATCAAAAGCCTAAAAAGGAGATAAATTATCCTGGATTATTGACAATTACATAAAGCTCCTGCAGGAACTTTGTTCCCCAAAACTTAAATATTTTGGTTTTCAACAATACTGCAGGGTCAGTAAGAGGTAGCTTGTTAATATTAGCAAAGATGAATAAGCCCCGAGAAATCTAGTGTATTGGGGACCAGCAGTACCATACTTAATTACATGGTGTATGTAGAAGCATACTTTACTTGGTTAATAAGCTTAGGTTATGTCATCATTGTGTACTCAGTATCTAAAAATAGATAGAGCTTTGATCTTGTATACTTGGACCTCTACTATGGTAACGATGGTCCTAAATTACCTTGGTAAAATAAAAAATAATTTTTAAGGGTGAGTGTAATCTTAGTAAATTAGCCCTTTCCTTCTTTACAGGAAGAAAATTTGACTATCAATAATATTAGGCACAAGCATGGCTGGCTGAGGCCTAAGAGGCAGGTGAGCAAAAAGATGCTTTTTTCTATTTTAAAAAAAATCCACCTTTAGTTTTTTTATAATAATGCTAAACTAATTAAGAATTAATATTCAATAAGTCTAGAACATAGTTTTACTGCTCTTTTATATTAAAAAATTGAATGTGCGCAAGTTCTCATAGAAGCATTGAAAGCAGGAGCTGCTGTTCTTAACATTGTTAAATAGATAATAATCTAGGCTCTTTAATTTTTAGAATTTTTATGAAATGTCGCCTTAGACCCTTTATATGTAGCTGTAAGCTTATATAATGTGATGCTGATAAATTAGTAGTGAATGCGTCATGTAGATTTTTCTTATAACTAATGGCAGAGTTTGTTCTTTATAAATATGATCATTAAATTCAAGTGGAGTTTCTCCTCTTTCTAAATGAATAGCTAAATAAGCTTGTTTCATATTGAAAGCAGTTAATCAAATCCATACATACTAGTCAGAGCCGTATGATTTTGAGTTCAGGTAATGCTGACTATCAGATGGAGCACCATTATCTCCCAATAAGTTTGTCTAGGAATTATATGAAGTCATTTTTTTGCTTTTCTTTGCCTCTTATGACCTTTATCATAAAATCGCCTATGAGATCTGCTAGTTGGCAGGCTAACCAGTATGAAGACTGGTCAGCCCTTGCCATTTCACCTTAGGTGATGGGGCCAGCAGCATCGGCTAACCCCTTGGCATCTCACCTGCGTCATTTGGGGATCTTATAGCCTCATTCCTAAGCAACAAAATAAATATAAACTTAAATCATAGAAGAAAATGGGCAAAGGGAGATAATTTATTGATAAGAAAGTGCCAGGTATTTATACTATTTACAAAAGGGCTACTGCACCCACCACTGACCTATTGGCTCTTCTGCTAGTTCTTCCAGCCAACCACTCTTCTTCTTCTACTACTTTACTATTCTCTTCCCTGGCATTGACCCTCTTGCTCCATACTCCCCAATGTCCAAATTAGTTTTGGCTCATCCTCAGCCTTAAGTTGCCAGTGAAGCATAAAAATAATTAATCAAAATAAATGTCAAATTTGGGTTCAACCTTCAAGTTGATAATAATGTGCCCAAAACAACTTATATTGCTCACTTTGACTTGGAATATCTTGGCATCTCACTGACATCTCATCTCGACTTATCTCAGTCAATTGATTAGGAATCGCCTTATTCAGGCAATAATTGATTATACTAAATGAGGCACCGGAAACAACCTCAGCCACCACAAACTCATAATTGTTGAATCCACCAACATTGTATTATCAGTACAGGCAGCAAAATCATAGATATATGATTGATGTGAATACATCAGCTTTCTAGAAATCCCACAATGGTCCACAAATGGCAGTTGGCATTAAACATTGATTCCGCTGACTGATACTAATTGGATCATCCTTGTCTAATAGTCGCCAGTGACCCTTATACTAATTTGGGGCCACCAATTGGCCCCAATTGAACCTAATTCCAATCTCAGCGGAATACCTATTTCAGCTCAACCCAAATTGGGAAGCAATAAACCAGCAATAATATCATATAACACAATATTCAGTCAATAACCCATTCTGCCAAGATTGGCCATTTCATCCCAAATATCAATTAATCATTAGAGGATTGCATATGGTTAAAATTCTGACATTTCCCCACACTTAACCAGATGGTAATCCTCCTACTTCCAACCTTAGCGTGTGGGGTGGGCGTCCAGGGCTTGCCCCTCCCTGCCACCAACATCCGCTGGAACCAAACCACAGTGTCACATCCCCGCCACCTCTCCACTAACCCATCAGCTACTTAAGCACCAACCAGCAGAGTCCCCCTGTAGTGAGCACGAATGTCAGAAAATTGACTATGGGCTCTGCTAGTTGGCAGGCTAACTAGTATGAAGTCTGGTCATCCCTTGCCATTTCACCTTAGGTGATGGGGCCAGCAGCATCGGCTGACCCCTTGGTGTGTCACCCGCGCCATTTGGGGATCCCCTAGCCTCATTCTCTAAGCAATGAAAGAAATATAAGCTTAAATTATAAAAGAGAATGGGCAAAGAGAGATATTTATTGAGAAGGAAGCACTAGGTATCTATACTATTTACAAAAGGGCTACTGCACCCACCGCCAACCTACTGACTCTTCCGCTGGTTCTTCCAGCCAACTATTCTTCTTATTCTTCTACTACACTATTCTCTTCCCTGGCATCAACCCTATTGCTCTGTCCTTCCCAATATCTGAATTAGTTTTGGCTCATCCTCAGCCTTAAGTTGCCAGTGAACCATATAAGTAATTAATCTAGATAAATGTCAAATTTGGGTTCGACTTTCAAGTTGATAATAATGCACTGGAAACAACTTCAGTTGCTCACTTTGACTTGGAATATCTCGGCATCTCACTGACATCTCATACAGCTTATCTTAGTCAATTGATTAGGAATCGCCTTATTCAGGCAATAATTGATTATACTAAATGAGGCACTGGAAACAACCTCAGCCACCACAGACTCATAATTGTTGGAGCCGCCAGTATCATATTATCAGTACAGGCAGCGAATTCATAGATGAATAATTGAAGCAAATACTTCAGCTTTCCGCTGGAAATCCCACAATGGTCCACACATGGCAGTTGGCATCAAACACTGAGTCTGCTGACTGATACTAATTGGATCATCCTCAGCTATTAGTCATCAGTGATCCTTATACTAATTTGGGGCCACCGATTGGCCCCACTTGAACCTAATTCCAAACTCTGCAGAATACTAATTTCAGCTCAACCCAAATTGGGAAGCAACAAACCAGCAATCTTATCAAATAACACGAAATTCAGTCAATAAGCCATTCCACTAGGATTGGCCATTTCATCCCAAATACTGATTAATCATTGAAGGATTCCATCTGGTTGAAATTCTGACACCCTTTTAAAAAATATAAGAAAGGTATTCATGCAGGGTATATTGGTACATACTTTTTGAAAGTGGGTATAGGCAGAAATGGGTAGATGAAAGGGATTATTCATTGTAGTTTATGTTATCATAAGCTGGCTCAGAAGCACTTGGCAGGGAGCATCAATTGTTGGGCACCTATGGTGGGGCCAGACAACAGCTACAGTTTTTAATCTGCTTCCCTTAAAAACATACATTTAATAGATTAAACTACTTTATGTTTAGGGTATAAGTAATTTAACTAATAAGACTACCAAAAGTTTAAAGCCAATGGCTAACTACAAAGTGAAAAATAATTGTTATTTAAAGTAGCAAGATTTATAAGCTTTTGAGGGTTTAGATGTTTTATTGAATTTTACCAGGATGGAATCTTAGCAGATTGGGCTTTAGGGAAATAACCTCAACAATGATAAAGCTCTCTGGATAACTTACGAGGGCCCTGTTTAGATTTTGGAAGGCTTGATCAACTCCACCATTTTAGCACTAATCAGTTTTGTAACTGAATTGGTAACTCTTGATTCTCAATTCCATCAAAATTTAAGTTGTGTCAAGAGTGCCTGAAATCTTAAATCTATAAAAACAGGGTCTACTACCCCTTTTGTGGCACGCGCCATGGCGTAATTCTTAGAATGTATTGGTATCTTAATTTTCGCATTGGTATTGTCTTAGGTATTAGTGGAGAGATTGCTTTTAGGCTCTTGAAATGTAATTTTTGTGATTTATATATGGCAGTTAGCATTATCCTTAAAGGAGTGAGCATTACTAATAAACTGGGTATTTTTTTCATAACACTAGGTATTGTAATTCATGCTTAAATGCTGTGAGTCCAAAATCTACTAACTCTGAATTATAGTTCATCTTCAACCAGTATAAACTAATCCTTCTCTTGTTTCTTGTTTTTAAGGGGAAAGGGACAACGCGCGTAAGGAGGTTTAAGAACTTTTGGTTCATTTTTAGTTCCAAGTGAAAGGCTCCATTATTCATAAAATTGTTGCTATGGAATGACCCAGCTCAATTGTAAGCTGAATACTGAAATAGGACTTTGTGGTGAATGTTCTTTATGTCCCTATCACTAAGTCGCTTACTTAACAATTGGATCTAAGCACCTCTTTTTTATATGAACTGATTGGCGTTATTTTTTTGATTTGGTCAACTAGATCTGAACCTGTTGACGCACCTTATGAATATTTCTTGATAAGTTGTTCATCTCTTAAATGTTACTGAATGGTTGGTGGCAGATAATGAAGGCAAAGTGTACCTCAAATTTACATACATTTATGCCTCCCCTACTTACTAGTGGGTGAGATTATTATAAAAGAAGCTAAGCCATATAGAGGTGAGATTTTATGTGCCTTAGGTGGCAGTACATAGCCTTGGAGGTACTTCTCCAACGATTAGTATGTTTATTTAGTTTGGCTCTCAGATTAATAGTGATATGTCAATGATATACAGGTCTTTATCTTTATCATGTCATGCAAAGCTCTCAATAAGTCAAGGTGAAATGTGGCCTTCTGATGCCTATCACTTCCCAAAGCAATCCAAACAGTTAGAAGATGAGTAATAAAGAGAACTTCACTATATCATCAGCCATAGTTGTCATCAGGCAAGGGATGAATATTAAATACTTTACAAAACTATTTACTACCATGAATGCATCAAAGATTTGGGACATTAGTAAACCCATTTTATAGTCTACCAAGGTAATTTCCATGGTCTGCTGCTTGTTTAAGGGGGTGCAGGTGACCATTTCTCCAAGTCCTATCAGATCAGAATAGGCACAAATCAATAATATCTATTCAATCTGGATGTCCTTTGTAAGTCCTTTCCAGTCATACCCTCATTTAATCAAGTTAGTGCACTCCTTTAAGCCTGAGTGCCCCATGTTTGGGAAGTCACAATTTTCCTTGTGAAGCAGGAATGCAATACATAGGTATCCCAGACTCAAACTCAAAAGTAAATTACCCTTTCTTTTAAGAATACCAACCAAAGAGTTTTTTTCAGCCTCAATAATAGTCAGGAGGTCAATATTTTCATGTCTGATGAATGTGATGCCAACACAGCGTCAAGGTGGGATCATTTAGTTTTATATGGTTATGAAAGGTTTTGCTTAAACCAATGCGACCAGAAGTCATAGAAGAAATGACAGGGGAATTGGGTAATTTTTAAACAAGGGGTTTGGTCTAAGAACTCAGTGTGGAGGGTTGACTGTGGTAAAGGCGGAAGGTGGAGGTGTCACTATCTTATCAAGGGGATTACAGTGACTAACGCATAATTTTCATTAAGGTCAGGATTATCAAAGAATTTGCAACTTAATACAATTTAGTAAGATGTGGGTTGACCCTATGATGAACTCATATTAAAAGTTGAAGCTTAACAGATTTTGGTGCGTTCTGATCTGCCTGTGTTCAAGATTCTATGTTCGAGGTAATTGATGAGCAACATATGGTCAGTGCAAAAAACCACAATATGTTAAGCTCCCATTGAAATCTATCGCCAGCACTTTAGTGATCCTGAAAGGCAGCCACTTCCCTATCATAGGTGTCCCAGGCGCGATTTGTTACATTAAACTTCATTGAAAAATAATCCAATGGGTGTTCCCGCCCATTGTGCTCTTGTAAAAGAAAAACTCTCACAGACATGCCAGAAGTGCTACAAACCACATTAAAGTGCTTTTTTATCAGCATGTATGAAAACAAGAAAGGTGGTAAATATCTGATTATATTATTAATAATATGTTGGCATTCATGGTTTAAATAAATGTCATATTTTTTCCAGTTATCAGGTTAAGGGTGATGTGATCTCAAAGTTTGCTCACAAGAGCTTCTTATATAATTTTACTGAACCAAACAAACTGAAAAGCTGCTCCTAAGTCACCGAAAAGTGGTTAAGAGCGGATGGGTATCCACTAGAATGGGACAATTGCGTAACTGTCCTTCAGTGCTAGATAGCCCTAAGAACTGAACTTCATCCATGTAGAACTTGCATTTGGAAGGCTTCTCAAATAGATCAGCTTTAAAGTTACTGCCCCAACAGCACAAATCCTTGGCGTATTTTTTTTATTGGGTGAGTATTTTATATGTTATTGATGTATGCAACTGCGTAGGTGAACTGGAGATCGCCCAAAAGCTATCAATGAGAGTCTGAAGAAATTATGTAGCATTCTTCTATCCAAAGGGTATTATTATTCTCTGATTGAATATATACTGAGTATATATTGCTTTTATGCATTATTAAATATAGCTCTTTAGCACTTGATAGAAAGTGTTTATCAGTTTATGCCTAAATAAGGCTTAAATCAAATTTAACTTGTGAAATAGCAGCCTCAAAGGGTAAAGGGCTTGGATCTGGGGGTATGACTTCATTCAAACACCCTTAATCACACATTGTATGAGAGATCCATCAGGCTTCTGGCAATAGCCACTGCAATAAAACGGGTAAGGTTTAAACCATCTAACACTTCATTATCATATCATCAATCCACACCTTTAGAGATTTATCCTCCTTAGATGGGTAAGGATACATAGTAAAGTTGATTAAAATTAGGTCAACCATCAACTGGAAGCTCAGATAAGCCTCAGAGTGACTTTTTAGGCTACTAACGCTTTCCACATAAAAAAGGTTTAATACCCTGATGATCTGTGTCAATGTGGGAAAACAAGTCAAGAAATCAGTAGAGTAATACTCCACCAAAGACGCTTCTGCATTTCCTATTGCCATGGCTGAAAGGAAATCATTTCTCTCCATAATAATTAGATGTATAGGCTAGCATGTTCCTCTCTAAGTCAATGTTTGTAAATCGAAGGTGACACCATGTTAAACCTATTATAATTTGGGTATAATATCCCTGGTATTGGTGAAAAATTAGCCACAAACTAATTTTATGAAAACAAAACAAAGTGGCTCACACAGAATGAGAACATTATTGGAATTCTTGAAGCATTTAAAAAAGGTAAAGATGTTGCAACTTTTAAGTTTAAAGCCTGTACTAATTGAATATCAACACAACTTTCCTGTGGCTCAAGTGTTCACCAGAGAGTTTATTAGTAACTTACGGTGTCCTAATGTAATATGAACAGTAGACACAATATAAGCGCAATCTTATTTCTTCAAGTCATTGAGGGAACAGACCTAAAGTCCTACTATATTAGTGTAAACTCACTTTCACCAAACTTTTACAGTGATAGTCTTGATACAACTGAAAACAATATCTTTTTTATATTGACAAAATTAGACCTAGCTTTTATACTCATTTTTACCATATTGGCATGTATGCATGGAGAGGTTTTAATAGGTTGCACTGTGAAGAAGGTAAGCTATGTTTATAGCTTTTTAAACTTGATTCAAGACCAACGTAATAAGCGCCCTAGCTAGGTCAAAATAAACTTTGCACTGTGGTTGGAGGATCCAGAATTAGGAGAACATGAACCTTCGTCATCATTAAAATATCTATTAATTGGGTTGTAATATCAGGTAATTAACGTGCTAAGAGAAAACCTTGTTTCCATCATGGATTTTTAAACACTCTTTACAAAAGCCCTAGGCCACAAGACTAGTTGTTCTATTATGTTAGAAATAGATGTGTTAGATTTCTGAGTAGGAGGCTTGGTCACTTTGTGCCAGCCCAGAAATCCAACAATATACCAGGTGCGGTAGGCTTAGTACATTTTTCTGCATAAGAGAGAGGCTAAAAACCCTCTAAATTAACAACCTGGACCCTTGTTGGAGAATAGATTAAATGTATTAATTAAATTATTTTAAATTAGGTATAGTAGGTCAAGTGATAGTTATTAGTATAAAGCCCATACTATTTAAAGTACTGAGGCTAAAAGTGGAAATACAGAGTATTTAGGATAAGCAGGAGGTAAGATACTAACAAATAGGTGCTAATTGAATGTCTTACTTTATAGAAACTTTAAGCATCAATTGCTAATAACATAATAATAATTTGTAAGTAATAATAATACATTAATGGTTTTTTTTATTAACTTTAGTTACCAGTAAATGTAAGACTCAAATTATTATAGGGGTTGAACCCCAGTAGCTTTAGATTAGTCTTTTCTTATTATAACCATCATTGAACATCCTCTGCCTTTAGCACTAGTAATTCATAACCCTAGGTGGCAGATTAGTCATTTCTCACTATACTTCCAGAAGCCTCAGCATTCTAAAGGAAATATGATTGGATCATCCTTGTCATTTAGTCACTAGTAATCCTTAAATGGACATATAATTTGGTCTTGGTGTCAAACTGGCATTCCTCCGTGAACTCAAATTAATTAATACAATTGGTTAATATACTCAGCTTCAGTCACCGGTATCAAATGTATATCTATTAATTAATTTTGTTAATTGATAATCCTCAACATAAATTGCCAGTAATTGAAAAGCATTAAATCTATTGAGAATTATCCCAAAAAGTTCAAATTAGCTCAACTTAAGTTAATGAGGACCACACAAAATTGAGGAGCTCACTTTTGGACTGAGCTTCACTTGCATCAATGAATCTAGAAACTTCTCTGTTTGATCCCAATTTTTCTCCAAACCCGCCAGCGCATTAAATTTTTTACTTGTGTGCCAGCTCTCATCACTTTCGCTGAGCATCAACTTGCTCAATACATTGAGGCGATGGACACCATTGGCCTTATAAATGAAGAAAACCCTCAACTATGCCTCCTTATGCCACATGTTGCTTATGCTCCTACCCCAACGTTGTCTGCTAAGGTCCACCATCTAAATTGGGCGCCAGACAAAAGTTTTCCCAAAGCTTCCCCACCTTCTGATATAGCTTCCTAGGCTAATAACTTAGGGGCCATACTAGGAATCTTTTTATTTCTAATCATCCCTTTATTTGGCTCAAGCGCTAATAAAGTTACGTGGCAGCTCCCCCTTTTGGGCTGGGCACCACTAGTGCTAAAAAAGTTAATGAAGAGCACCATTTGACATTTATCAATAATTAAATAGTTAATTAGACGCGACCCTTGTAAGAGGCTTCACCCTGATAAGGGTGAATCCTGAGAGCACCCTTCAAGCTTTGGCTAGGGCAAGAGCCAATTTGTTTTTGTCCAAGTAGACAGAGAGAGGGTTGTTGGCGTCAATTGCTGGTATAAACATGGGAGTTGGGGGCAACTGAATGATTGTTTTATTTAAGATTGTTGACATTGATTTCCAGTATACATAAAGACAGCAGGGTTTGGCCCCAGAAAATTTAATTTTAGATCAACTAAGTCAAAAATTCTGACTGATTTTACTATGGGATTTTGGGGCGCGCTCAGATTTTTATGGCGTCTTATCCTTTCACATCTGGTTGAAGGTCTTATTTCATTGTTTCATCCTGAGCTTGATCTCTTAACAGCGGACGCAGAAGTTCAGGGTAAATTTTATCTTAGGCTTGACCACTTGACAGCTGGTGCAGAGGACTATTTGACAAATCATTGGCATTAATCGCCATAGTGAATTTTGGGTTATCCTCAGCATTGAGTCGCTGATAACCAAAATAACATTAGGGATGTCAGGGGTTATCCCCAACCCTTCAAATTAGCTAACCCTAGATTAATGAGGAGCACATTTCATAAATATAATCTTTTTGAAATACCCTCTGCATTTTTTGCTGCAAAGAATCTGGAGTTTTCATCCAAGCGTTTGTCAGTGGTTGTTGAGTAAGTTTATTAATAAGTTGGTTTTAATTCATACATACCTCAGTTGCTGTCCTAGTAGCTAATATTCCTGATGCATTGTGACAAGCTCAGTAGGGTGAAGTTGGAACTTGGATGCTTATCAGGAAGCTTTATCACCCCCTTCAGAGTTATCAGGGATATAGACAGGCTCATGTTAGCCTGCAGTGGTTAGGGCTCTTGAAGGGGCTCTCAAGTTAGCTGATGTCTGTTTGGAAAGCTGAAAATTGAAACTTAATATCCAATTTAGGTTCAGATTTCACTTGATATAGTTGAGTGTGGACTTAACCTCATTATTGGGTTCAGAGTTCACTATACCACATATGAAAAGAGAATTTAACCTACTAATAGGAGGTTCAGCTGTTACAAGAGAGTTTGCCCCAAAATTTTTTAAATCTCCTTAAAACTCAGTTTAGCGCAGGTAAGAGGTCAGCACTTGTTACCAAAAAGAACCAGTGGGTGTAAGCCACATCCTAACTGAACCATTTTCCAAGGTAGAGGTTGGGAACTTGAAGGGGTACATGGGTCCCTTGTAGCAAGCACCACTTGTCAGAATTCTGGGTAGGTGGATTTCTCGCTTGGTGTCAGCCCAGAATTCAAACAATATGGAAGGCGCGGTAGGCTTAGTACATCGCCCTGTATAAGAGAGGGGGCCAAAGTCCCCTCTAAGTTCACATCTTGAACCCTTGATGGAGAAGGTATTAAATATATTACTTTAAATTAAATTAGGTATAGTAGGTTAAGCGATACTTTATTAGGATAGAGTCCCATACTATTTGAAGTACTGAGGCTTAAAGTGGGAGTAGAGAGAATTTAGGAAAAGCAGGAGGTAAGATAATAAGCAACTGGTGGCAATTGAATGCCTCTTTTAAAGAAACTTTAAGAATCAGTTGTCATTAATATTATAATAATATACATGTAATAATAATACATTAATGACTTTTTCTTATTTAGTTGCCATTATTTGTAAGGCTCAAATCATTATAGGGGTTGAACCCCAGTAGCTTTAGATTAGTTAATTCTTATTACCATTAGTGAATATCCTCCATCTTTAGCGTTGGTACTTTATAGCTCTAGGAGGCAGATTGGTCATTGCTCACTTTACCAGAAACCTTAGCATTCCTCCAGAAATATGATTGGATCATCCTTGTCATTTAGTCACTTTTAATCCTGAAATGAACCTTTGATTGGGTCTTAGCATTGAATTGGCATTCCGCCATGTACTCAAATTAATAATTTTTTCAACGTCCTTGGTTTAAGTCACCTGTGTCAAATCACTACTTATTAGTTAATTTAATTAATTGATCATTCTTGGCATAAATTGCTGCTAACCATAATAGCATTAAGTCTATCAGAAATTATCTCAACACTTTAAATTAGCTTAACACTAGTTATTAAGGAGCACCATTTGTCATTCATCAATAAATAAATATTAATGAGACGAAGCCCCTAGTAAGAGGCTTCGCCCAGAAAGGGTAAATCCTGACAAGGTGGTAGTGTTATTACAAGATGGGTAATGTTATGTGTATTTAAGGTTTGGTTCATGGTAGATTCTCCTTTATTTCCTTTGAACTTCTTTTGAAAAATATCAAATCAGTTGTCAGAAGAGACATAACCATCACAAGCATCAATATTAAAGGGCTTAGTTCTCTTTAGAACTTGGTAATGGAAAATGGAAAAATTAGAAATTTTTAATTTAAAAAATGTATTATGTGTAACAGTTCCCAAAATAAGAAATAGAATAACCCTACAATATACAATATGAAGTTTGTATTTTATAATCAACTAGAGAAGGGGGTGATGCCTAAGTGCTGCTTAAATGAATTGAAATGACTAAAGTTGATTTTTAAAAATTTATTTGGTGATATGATTATCGCAATTCCAATATGACTGGACAATAATTATGGGACAGCTAGGGCGGATTGGGACAAATCTGCTGAAAATGATATCAGTTATGATTATCAAGTATCTTGAGATGAGGCGATATTGGGATATAACAGGTTTTTATTGGATTGCCTCTATATAAGGTGATAAGGCAATAAAGCGATGTCAACATTCAACAAATATGAAGCAATTTGCCTACAATTAGGGTGATAGAGGATTAGAGAATAACAAGCCAAATTTTAGGAGAATTGGCAGAATAGAATAGCCCAAGCTATGAGAGCAGTATCGCCTGAAGCCGCTGTATATAAGCAAGATGGGCAATTGAGAAAAGTAAGATGTTAATAGTAGAGAGAGTGTGGGACAGCGAAAGATCGCTGCATTTATTAAATTAAATAAAGGAGTCAATTGGGGCAATTGCTCCTGTTTTTATTATATTTTCAAGTGTGTCCAAAGGACTGACAATCTCCACATTGTCCGTCTGTTGCTCAGTGGGTTCAACCTATATGATCAATATGGCAGATCCTAATGGTACCAGCCAAATTTATAACAGTGGTGCTCACTACAGGGGGCCCATTGATCAACCAGCAAACACTCTGGAACTCCAGTCACCATCTATGCCTTACCCCAACCTGTGTTGCAGGGGATCTTCACAGATCACTGCACCAGCCAGATATGAGGAGCTCAAGCTTACCTTAGACGCGGTGCTCAAAAACCAAGATATACTCCTTTAAGAATGAGATGTTGTCATGCATCAGCTATATAGTACGTTTAGCCAAATGCAAATCTTGGGACAACAAAACAAAGAACTCACCAACCAGTTGAATGATACCACTGAATGGCTGCAGTGCGCAGAGCAAATATTGACCAATACCTCTCAGTCTTCTCGCTGGGACAAGGATGACTATCAAGAGGGGGCATCATATGAGGAAGAATATGATGCTGATCGGAGCTACTACACCCAGGATGGTAGTACCAGATACTAATATGAGTTGGAACACCACTTCCCTCTAGTAATGGCAATACTCCCATGGCAGAAGGACATGCTACCCCTGAAGCAGCGGACATCCCAACTTCCAAAAATCAAGCTTCTCATTGGAAAACTGCTTTTGGATCTTGACCCATTCCTCAGTATGGGCCAAAACCCCGTGAACAGGATGAGGAGGTTAATTCTAAAAAAATACTTCTGTTTGATCAAAAAGGGAACATTCATGGTTTCTTCAAATGTTTTGAGTTTGCAGCTGAAGGCGCATTTGATAGACAGAAGGCTAAGTTGTTGATATCTGCCTTGGACATTGGAAGTGCCAATCAAGTCACCTGTTACCTCCCAAGTAGCTCTGTCACCTATAATGATGTGAAGGATACCATACTCCGCCTGTTTGAGGGTACCTCAAAGATGTCGCAGCAGAAAGCAGAATATTTCACAATCAGATTCTGCTGAAACGAGACTCTCCTGACGTTCGCTGATCAACTTACAATGGAATCCCATGTGCTGATTGGGGCAGGGTACTTAGCAGAAGCTGACATGTGCATCGCTATGACCTCCGCGGTGAAGCCATATCAAGAGCTTCATAATGTCATTTCGCCACTTCTGGATGACGACGTAACTCTGCTCAAGATTGTATAGTCTTTGCATCGCATATCCCCTAACTTTCCACCACCAAATATGGAAAGAAAGACTACCGCCGCTACTGCACCCTCTTATTCAAGAGCATACTCTTGTCTGACCCCAGCTCCATTTAGCAATCCCTGGCCATTCTATAACTCTGCGCCTCATCCTCAGCTGAATTTTACTCAACATTTTGATCAGTGTCAATGGGCTGGTCATGAAAACTGTCAGCAACCTAGTTATTGACCAGGACCTAGCTATGCCAAATGTCAACAATCATCTTACTGACCTGGGGCTGGTTATGCTGAATGACCCCAACCTTTCCGATCTTGACCCTCTTATGATAATCAAGGATGTGGCTCTTATGGGGTTAACTGCTATGAATGCGGCCGCCATGGTCATTTGGCCAAATTCTGCCATAACCGCTGTGTGAACTACATACACCAAGATCAATACTATCAGGGAAAAGATGGAGCGGAGTAGAGATGGGACCTTCTACCTCAGTGATACCAACTCAAAACGTCCCTGAATCAATATTAGTATACCCTGCGGAAGTCCCTCAATG